>CAJGYO010000441.1:0-97370 GCA_904845875.1 Miscanthus lutarioriparius | reverse complement strand
GATTAGCGTGCAGAGCCAAAGATGTTTGGACATATGGCTGCAACTTGAGGTACACCCAGTCGCCGACTGTGAATTGGCGTTCAGAGCGAGACTTGTCAGCTTGTGTCTTCATGCGTTTCTGAGCCTGAATGAGGTGCTGCTGAATGAGTGTATTCATCAGGGTCTTTTCCTTGATCCAATCATCAAGAGGGACTGAGTAAACTGTATTGTCTTCAGAAATCCCAAAGTGCTGAGGGTGATGACCATATAGAACAAAAAATGGTGAATAGCTCAGTGAAGAATGCCATGTTATGTTGTACCAATATTCAGCCAGATAAATCCAATCGAGCCACTTAGCTGGACAGACACTGACAAAGCAACGCAAGAATGTTTCCATGCATTGATTCACGCGCTCCGTTTGCCCGTTGGTTTGGGGATGGTAAGCTGAAGACATCTTGAGAGTGACGCCAGCCAAACAGAAGAGCTCTTGCCATAACTGACTGGTAAAGACCTTGTATGGACAAGGGCAGGCCGTGGAGGCGGTACACATTGGTGACAAAAGTCTTGGCCACTGTAAGAGCAGTAAATGGATGAGCCATTGGGATGAAGTGTTGAAAGCTCTAGTTTGGTTTTGGTGAATTGATGAAACCCTAAGTGCTAACCTAGTTTATCAAGTGATCATGAGATAGGTAGCACACTCCAAGTGGTGAAGTAAATAAAGATCATAGCATGATGATGATGATGGCATGGTAATGATCAAGTGCTCGAACTTGGAAAGAAGAAAGAGAAAAACAAAATGCTCAAGGCAAAGGTATAAATTGTAGGAGCCATTTTATTTTGGTGATCAAGACACTTAGTGAGTGTGATCACATTTAGGTTTGATAGCCGTACTATTAAGAGGGGTGAAACTCGTATCGGAATGCGGTTATCAAAGTACCACTAGATGCTCTAACTCATTGCATATGCATTTAGGATCTAGTGGAGTGCTAACATCCTTGAAAATGTTTATGAAAATAGGCTAACATATGTGCATAAGGTGATACACTTGGTGGTTGGCACATTTGATCAAGGGTGGTGAAGTTTAGGTGCAAGGGTAAGTGTCGGATACCACAAGAAGGGGTACCCTAAGCAAGAACCGAAAATACTGCTTAAGCCTTGCAAAAATCAAAGCCAAAGGACAACCATGAGGTCTTGGCCAATTCTCCGATTCACCCAAGGCTTGCGCTGAGGCCTCAGACGAGAGGCCAAAGCCCTCCGCCCCGCCAAGGCCCTCTCGCCGAGGCCCCGCCCCGCAAGGCCTCGGACGGGATGCCGATTCTCTGATTCGCCCGAGGCTGGGCTCAGCAACAACCTCATCACTTCCACCCCGACCGGCTCCTCTGACAAAACGTCGCGTTCGGATTAATGCGCCCAACTACTCCCGCAACATGAGCCGCACACTGGCACAGTTCGAGCAGAACGACTGATGGGACAGGGGACCGGGCGCAGCAGGGGTTACCTGCCACTGTGCTCATCACTGTGCCCCCTGCTGACACCCGTACTGTCCTGTGCTACCTAACCCCTGTGCCAAGGACAAAGTGGCGTGGAAGGTCAAGTCCATGTCTCTGTAGCCTCGGAAATAGCAGGAAAGCCCAACTGCTCGTCCTCCGCCTCGTCCGAGACCCCCGGTAGGGCCTCAGACGTACTTTTCCTTCTCCACTTCGGCCAAGGCCGGGCTCGTCCCGCATCCTCGTCGACTCCGCCTCAACCGCTCCTCTGGCGAGCTGTCCCATCCGTGTAAGTGCGCCTGGTCACACCTACTATGACAGCCACGATGGGCAGGGTACAGCAACAGGGGCGATAGGACGGCGGTCAAATCTCCTTTTTTTACCATCCCCTACTGACGGTGCAGGGATTACCGTGCCCTGTCGACATCCGCTCCGCACTTTTCCACCTGGACCAGGTACGACGCGGACCGCCGAGACCCCCATACCATACCCTGGTCATCTCCGAGGCCTCGGCAAAGCAGGCCTCGGCGCGATCAGCTACAGCACCCGCTAGGCCTCGGCACTCCACCAAATCAAGAATCCACAAGGCACGGCATGTCTCCTGCCGTGGAGGCCATACTGACTAGACATCAACAAGGACCCCCACGACCTCAACAACCTCAAGCCTGGCCAGCACGGTGCGTCAGTCAAGTACCGATCGCCATTCCCAACACCATGCTGCTACAGGACTGAACTGCAGTAGGCTCCACGTGTCGATCACTCATGTACTCCTGGCTCCTTCCTTACGGTTATAAAAGGAAGCAGCCAGGGATAGGATAGAGGGAAGAAAAACATACAGAAGAACCACGCTCTCACACACGCGCAAACAACACTCTGTAACACACACTCTCCCAAGCTACCCGAGAGCAACGTCTCAAGCAGCCCACGTCGTTCCATGCCGAGACCTAGGACTAGCTCCCTCTCTCACAGTGCTTGTAACCCCCTACCATAAGCACTTCGGTGCTAGGAATACAAGATCGATCTCTCAGACTGGACGTAGGGCGCCTATTGCCTAAACTAGTATAAACCTTGTGTCTCTTTGCACCACCATCCGGGATTAGGGGCACGCAGTTCAAATTCACTAGCTGGTTAAGGACCCCCCGGTCCGAAACACCGACAGTTGGTGCGCCAGGTAGGGGCCTCTGCATGTTAGCTTGATCGTCCCAACAAGTTCCGGATGGTTGACCCCATACACCCACTACGTCTCGGCACGGTGATCTGGTTCGGGAGCCTAGAGTTCATATGTCTAGGACATGAGTATGACCTAGTACTCCTCCCACCCAGAGCCCCTCTGGCCGACGACGGCGTCGCGCACCAACAGCTCGGGCGTAGGCGGTGTCCGGGCCGCCGCTCTCATTGCGCTCGCCAGTCACGGCGCGAGCGCGACCACCCCGACACCGCACGACCTCAGGGCGACACGCTGCGCTCCGCCGGTATCCCGTGCCCGGCTGTTGGTACGAGGTCCCTGGTTGGGGACCTGTCTGGCCTAAGCTTGGGTAGGGGAAAGACACCGGTGACGCGCAGCGACACCCCGTTGTCAAGTTCCATACCGCCACCACCCGAGGAGCCAACTACGGCAGAGCAGGGCCCAGCGATGGCCCCGTCTCCATACCCTTTCGGGTTGAGAAACGTTGCTTCCGCTCACGCGGAGCCCTCGGGACGCCACCGACGATTCGCCCTCGACTTTTCCACCGCAACCTCGACCCACACCCAAAGTGGCTCCTCGGAAGAGGACGAGTTGTGGGCCGGAGCAGACTTCTTCGGGCTTCGCGACCTTGAGGCTATGCACCGCTTTTTGGCCGCAAGCGACTACTGCTTCGGCTACTCCGACTCCGATGATGAAGGCACTTACGATCCCACTCGAGAATGCTTCCACATCGGGCTCGGAATGCCAAGAGCAAATAATGAGAATGAAGGAGCAGGCAACCGCTCCCCGCTCCGACAAAGGGCAGGTGACGCCACACCACCGCTCGTCGAGCTTCGGGCAGCACGGAACATGCACGCCTCCCTCGAGGAACTCCGATGCCTGGACTTGGAGCAGCTCCGTGAGCTCCAGGCAAAGATCGACTAAGACCGACTCCTGCTGTAGCAGCTCAGAGACACTCTCGAGCAGGAGCAGCAGGGGCGCGGTGATGGCGGAAGAGCCCGGCGAAGGGCCCACGACGTACACCGCCGTATCAACAACGACGAGGAGAGTGAGCAACCCCCAATCTTCAATCGCGCTAGCTAGAATGTCGCGGCAGCGGCAATGCTAGTTCGGGCGATGCCCGAGCCCTCTACCACGGAGGGGCGACGAGTTCGCGGTGAGCTCCGAGACCTTCTCGAGACCGCCGCGGTACAGCAGGCCGAAAGCTCCGCGTCTCGACGGCATGAGGACACCTCGAAACGGCCCTCAGTGCACGACCGCCTCAAGGCCCCCTTAGTGCATGACCGCCTCTGCGACCGATGCGAGGCGCAAGATGACCACGATGTGGTCAGCATGCGACGACACCACGATGACGATGGGCCCGCCCGTGGATACCACCCGCACCGAGGCGGCCGCTACGACAGTGGCGAGGATCGTAGTCCTTCTCCTGGGCCACCTGGCCCTCGAGTCTTTAGCAAGGCCATCCGCGGCGCCCCGTTCCCCGTCTAGTTTCGGCAACCAGCCAACCTCGCGAAGTACAGCGGCGAGACCAACCTCGAGTTATGGCTGGCCGATTACCGCCTGGCTTGTCAGCTAGGCGGCGCGAACGATGACCTGCTCATCATTCGCAACCTCCCTTTATTCCTGTCAGACTCGGCACGAGCTTGGCTCGAACACCTCCCTCCCTTGTAGATCCACAACTAGCGCGACTTGGTAAAGATCTTCATCGGGAATTTCTAGGGCACATACATGCGCCCCGGGAACTCCTGGGACCTCAAGAGTTGTCGCCAAAAGCCGAACGAGTCTCTCTGAGACTTCATCCGATGATTCTCCAAGCAATGTACCGAGTTGCCCAGCGTCGGCCACTTGGAAGTGGTCCAGGCTTTCCTCTCCGGCACGTCTTGCTGAGACCTGGTCCGAGAGTTGGGCCGGAACGTACCAACCTCAGCGGTCGCGCTCCTCAACATCGCCACCAACTTCGCCTCGAGTGAAGAGGCCATTGGGGCCATTTTCCCTGAAGGCAACACAAAGGGGAAGCAGAGGGACGAGGCCCCCGGGGCCTCGGCCTCCCGTTTCCCCAAGAAAAAGAAAAAGGGACGCCCAGGGAAACAGGAGGCCCTTGAGGCCGATTTTGTCGCAGTCGCGGATCGCAAGAATCTCCGAGGCCCCGACAGGGGCCTCGGAGTATTCGACGACATGCTTAAGAAGCCCTGTCCTTACCACCAGGGCCTGGTGAAGCATGCCCTCGAGGAATGCACCATGCTTCGATGCTACTACGCCAAGCTCAGGCTCCCCAACGACGATGCTAGGAAGAAGGGCGTCGACGACGGAGATAACGACAAGGACGACGGGTTCCCCGAAGTGCACAATGCCTTCATGATCTTCGGCGGGCCTTCAGCGTGCCTCACGACGCGCCAGCGAAAGAGAGAGCACCGGGAGGTCTTCTCGGTCGAGGTGGCAACTCCTCAGTACCTCAATTGGTCTCGGGAAGCGATCACCTTCGATCGGGAAGACCACCCTAACTATGTCCCAAACCCAGGGCAATACCCGCTCGTCGTCGACCCGATCATCGGCAACACCCGACTCACCAAAGTGCTGATGGACGGAGGTAGCGGCCTCAACATTCTCTACACCAACACCATGGAGCTCCTAGAGCTCGACCAGTCGCGGCTCTGAGGTGGTGCCACGCCCTTTCACGGCGTCATGCCAGGGAAGCGCGCACAACCCCTCGGACGCATTGACTTGCCGGTCTGCTTCAGCACTCCCTCTAACTACCGCAAGGAGATCCTCACCTTCGAAGTGGTTGGGTTCAAGGGGACCTAACACGCCATTCTAGGGCGCCCGTGCTACGACAAGTTCATGGCGGTCCCGAACTACACCTACCTCAAGCTCAAAATGTCGGGCCCCAACGGCGTCATCACTGTCGAGTCCACGTACGAGCATGCATATGACTGTGACATCGAATGCATCAAGTACACCGAGGCTATCGTGGAGGCCGAGGCACTCATCGTCAACCTCGACCAACTCGGTAGCAAAGTACCCGACTCCAAGCGCCGCGCCGGGACTTTCGAGCCCGCAGAGACCGTCAAGCTCATCCCGGTCGACCCCAACTGCTCCAACAGCCGAACGTTGAGGGTCAGCGCCACCCTCGACAGCAAATAGGAAGCCGTGCTCATCGACTTTCTCCACGCGAATGCCGATATGTTCGCATGGAGTCCCTCGGACATGCCGGGCATACCGACGGAGGTCGCCGAGCACGCCTTGGACGTCCGGGCCGGCTCCAGACCGGTGAAGCAGCGCCTTCGCCGATTCGACGAGGAGAAGCGCAGGGCCATCGACGAGGAGTTGTAGAAGCTTTTGGCGGTCGGATTCATCAAGGAAGTGTCCCATCCAGAGTGGTTAGCTAATCCTGTATTAGTTAAGAAGAAGAATGGAAAATAGAGGATGTGTGTAGACTACACCGGTTTAAATAAAGCATGTCCAAAGGTTTTGTTTCCATTACCTCGAATCGATTAAATCGTTGATTCCACTACAGGATGCGAGACCCTATCTTTCCTTGATGCGTATTCCAGTTACCATCAAATCAAGATGAAAGAGTCCGACCAGCTCGCGACTTCTTTCATCACCCCGTTTGGCATATACTGCTATGTGACCATGCCATTCGGTCTCAGAAATGCAGGGGGCACATACCAGCGGTGCATGACCCAGGTCTTCGGTGAGCACATCGTGCAAACTATCGAGGCTTACGTGGACGACATCGTGGTCAAGTCCAGAAAGGCCAGTGATCTCATCGGCGACCTAGATATCGCTTTCAAATGCCTCAGAGGAAAGGGCATCAAGCTTAATCCTGAGAAGTGTGTCTTCGGGGTCCCCCGAGGCATGCTCTTGGGGTTCATAGTTTCAGAGCGCGGCATCTAATGGAGATGGGGATCCCGATCTTCCGTCAGGTGATGGTAACTATCGTTGTGGAGGAGAATGACACATCGATCCGGCTTCAGATCGAAAGATCGAACCCTGCAATCTTAGCACCACAGCTCCTCTGGTTATCAACCGAGTCACGGACCAAGTTGACCTCACCAAGAAGGCTAATCCCTGCCTGCGCAACGAAGAACACAAGCAAGAACAAGAAAGAACGCAACCAAATTGCGAATGTATGATTAATCTCACGAGTTGGGGTCTCACAAACCGAAGAACGGCGAAACTGTTTCTTGACAGAATAATCTAAGCAAAACCCAAAACCTAATGACGGCGGCGGCGTATGATTATAAAGGTCTTAGGGTCGTCACCTACCCTGGACGCGCCCCCTAATGGGCCCAAACACGATACACGGCCCAACAGACCAAAAGAAGGTGTCGCAGCACCCTAACAGATTCTGGATGCTGACTTGTTTCGACGATTCCCATTGATTCCGAAGAGCTTTTGACGTGAAACCACTTGGATTGGCTTCCTTATCAAATTATCTTTCCATCCATATGTGGATCATCGAAAACGGAGTCCAGATGGGTCTTGGGTGTCCATTTTATTGCAGACTAGTCCTGACGGCCGAGGTAGACTCGAACTCGGATTGGACTAGGCCTCTGGCTTGGCTTGGACGTCTTTGCTGGCCTCCTAAGGTGGTGTCCAAGGAGGAGGACGTCCAAGGGCTTTCTTGGTGGGTTCTCCAAGTCCTTGGGGTGTGCTCCCACTTGGGCCAGGGTCCCAAGGATGAATAATAAGCCCATAACGACAGTGTAGCTCCCAGCAGAAACAGCGACAGAATATATTGGTGATTTGGAGGCCTTGCTGATGTGATATTGAGATGGGACCAGATTTATTTGAAAGCTTATCAAACAAGCTTTTCATCAAGTGCTCATTGACCTCAATCGCACTCCAGATGGATGAGTTATGGCCTTCCCAATGAGACACTATCGGGCTGCCGACGAACCGAAAGTTCAACTTTGATGAACTTGCATGTTGAGACATATTTGTACCTACATTCAAATAGTGACATGTACATGTGGAACCAAGTGAATTATAACCAAAGCCACTATGCAAATATAGGAACGAGCGCACCTTATAATCATTGTTCGTATCTGAAGGTGCCATGTCCTCATCATCCTCCCCTTCTTGACAACAAACCATCCTCGGTTTGGGATTAGATGAAGAAAACATTGTTGGTAGTAGCCAACATTGCTCCCCTTCTTGAAATTTAACATGTTTCTTTATAACAAAACTAGGGGAACTCGACATGACAAGATTATAGCAATTGCAATCCTTTGGTTGATCATACTTTTGCACAATATAAGGAGATTTCAGATTTGAATAAATATAGACACGATGCACCATATACTCTCCTTTACAATTATATTTTCCAATAAAATGATATGTATGTCTAGAGAACCATGGCAAATCAGCATATGCATAAAGTTTCTCCTCTAAAGAACTAAGATTACACGGAACATCAAATTCAATGTAACCCAAAGTATTTAAAGAAGACAACAATTTCAGCTCATCAACTTCACTAGCATTATGAATAACAAGTCTATTTTCAGCACAAGTGCTCATTTTTAGCACACATATAGCGTGATCATTCTTCAATGATTGCATGGGTATAACATAAATATCATCATGCAAGTCATTTTCGTCATAAGAAACATCAAGCAAATCATCTTGTGACAAAGGTAAATCAAGCGAATGCTCCACTAAAATTTGCTCTATCATAGCATGATTGGTGGAAAAATTCAGCACATCAAGAGAACTCTCACCTTCTGTGAGGTTAGCATCATGGGCATTACCTTTGCTCTCATGTTCAGCAGGGGTAATAGTTGATGGTTCTAAATTTTCACATGAGACTGTGAGCTTCTCATTTTCTGTCACGGCATCCTTGCTCTTTTCTACATTGTCCTGCAAAAGGTTAGGCATAGCAGGAGGAATAACAACAGACTCTTCCTCTAAATGGTCCACCTCATCATATGAAGTCAAAACAGGAGGTGGATTAACAAAGGTTTCTCGCATAAGAAGTTTCATATCATTCCAAGTTTGAGGCTTATCAGAAGGATCTAAAGACTCCCACCAAGATAAAACAGAATGTCGCAAAACACTAACTGCATTTTTTACCTTCCTCCTTGGACACATAAGGCGAGTAGCAAATATATTATCGATGGCAATTTCCCACTCCATGTACTCATCAGCACCTATACCATCATAAGTCGGTGGATACGAACAACCTGTCATTGTAAACACAAAAACAAGGAACAAACGATGAAAGTTATCCCTACCAAATAACTACGTGGTTGCAGTGGTGTCACTTTTCACAGCAAGTGGAAACGTCTTACCAAGCTCTTACAAAGTTCTTACCAATGCAAGCAGTGGCGGTACAACCGGCGGCTGGTTCGTGATACCTATGAGGTAGTGGTACCGAGATTACAAGGACCTTTTTTCTGTACTGATCTGAAGTATATATGTGGAGCTTGGGAGGCACGAAAAAAAACAAATATATATATGTGGCACATAAGTCAGTGACAGACAGCAATATTGAATAAATGTCCAGAGCACTTGTCCTAGTTGCTGGCCTATACGTGTTCCTATCACCAGTTGTGATAAACAAGAGAGGAAACAAGGATGAAAGGAAACAAGTATTAAAGGTAGCAACGGATATGAACAAGGAAAAAGGTACCACAAACAATAGAGCTATTGAGTGTTCCTTATATGCTCCTTTTCGATATCTTCTATTCTCTTTTACTATTTTTTTCTTTTATTTTTTTTGTCCAATCTTTTTTTTCTTGCTTTTGCTCTTTTGATATTTTTTTCTCAGCAAGGAGCACACAAGAATAAACCACAAAAAATTTGAGCTCAATTCAATAAAAGATGTGGCCTATAAAAAATTAGGATTGTGCTCTAAAAAGCATACCAAAACTTGTGGGCCCAGAAACTCAATTTTCCTAATCGAATTTCGCAAATCTAATTTTTGCGAACCCAGCAACGCTGGGATGAAATAGATCTAAAATTTTCTGGCGTTCTCCGTAGATATAAAATTTTTCCCGTTTCGAGTTCGGATGCAAAAGTTATGACTGTTTTAAGGAAGCTGCTCGAATCAGGGATTTAGTGGACACAAGATGCAAACCGATGGTGGTACGGAATAGCGGCGGGTGAAGGGATCAACACAAACTAGAAAAGAACACAATCTAAACCAGCAACAAGACTTTGACCTAGGACACAAACTCAACAAAGCGGACTCTGAAACTGAAATATGCAAAGGCTATGGCGCGGAAGGTTCTAGGACAGGAAAAACGATGGCACTGGACTATGGGACGAATGCGAAACACTCAAACGAGGGAATAAATGTGAACCTGGCGGTATACCTTAGCTCTGATTACCACTTAATGGAGACGGGGATCCCGATCTTCCGTCAGGTGATGGTAACTATCGTTGTGGCGGAGAATGACACACCGATCCGGCTTCAGATCGAAAGATCGAACCCTGCAATCTTAGCACCATAGCTCCTCTAGTTATCAACCGAGTCACGGACCAGGTTGACCTCGCCAAGAAGGCTAATCCCTGCCTGCGCAACGAAGAACACAAGCAAGAACAAGAAAGAACGCAACCAAATTGCGAATGTATGATTAATCTCACGAGTTGGGGTCTCACAAACCGAAGAACGGCGAAACTGTTTCTTGACAGAATAATCTAAGCAAAACCCAAAACCTAATGACGGCGGCGGCGTATGATTATAAAGGTCTTAGGGTCGTCACCTACCCTGGACGCGCTCCCTAATGGGCCCAAACACGATACACGGCCCAACAGACCAAAAGAAGGTGTCGCAGCACCCTAACAGATTCTGGATGCTGACTTGTTTCGACGATTCCTGTTGATTCCGAAGAGCTTTTGACGTGAAACCACTTGGATTGACTTCCTTATCAAATTATCTTTCCATCCATATGTGGATCTTCGAAAACGGAGTCCAGATGCGTCCTGGGTGTCCATTTTATTGTAGACTGGTCCTGACGGCCGAGGTAGACTCGAACTCGGATTGGACTAGGCCTCTGGCTTGGCTTGGACGTCTTTACTGGCCTCCTAAGGTGGTGGCCAAGGAGGAGGACGTCCAAGGGCTTTCTTGGTGGGTTCTCCAAGTCCTTGGGGTGTGCTCCCACTTGGGCCAGGGTCCCAAGGATGAATAACAAGCCCATAACGACAGTGTAGCTCCCAGCAGAAACAGCGACAGAATATATTGGTGATTTGGAGGCTTTGCTGACGTGATATTGAGATGGGACCAGATCTATTTGAAAGCTTATCAAACAAGCTTTCCATCAAGTGCTTATTGACCTCAATCGCACTCCAGATGGATGAGTTATGGCCTTCCCAATGAGACACTATCGGGCTGCCGACGAACCGAAAGTTCAACTTTGATGAACTTGCATGTTGAGACATATTTGTACCTACATTCAAATAGTGACATGTACATGTGGAACCAAGTGAATTATAACCAAAGCCACTATGCAAATATAGGAACGAGCGCACCTTATAATCATTGTTCGTATCTGAAGGTGCCATGTCCTCATCAGCATCGAGGCCAACCCGGAAAAAGTCTCGGCCGTGACCAACATGGGGCCAATCCGAGACCTCAAGGGAGTACAGAGAGTTATGGGATGTCTTGCGGCCCTGAGCTGCTTCATCTCATGCCTTGGCGAAAAAGGTTTACCTCTGTACCGTCTCTTAAGAAAGTCCGAACGCTTTTCTTGGACCCTCGAGGCCGAAGAAGCCCTCGCCAAGCTCGAAGCCCTACTCACCAACCCTCCCATCCTAGTACCGCCAGCCAAGGGCGAGGCCCTCTTACTCTACGTCGCCGCAACGACCCAAGTAGTCAGCGCGGCTGTAGTAGTCGAGAGGCAGGGAGAGGGGCACGCTCTACCCGTCCAACGACCTATTTACTTCATCAGCGAGGTACTTTCAAAACTAAGACATGCTACCCCCACATCCAGAAGCTGATCTACGCCATAGTCTTGGCTCGACGCAAGCTGCGTCACTACTTCGAATCTTACCCGGTGACCGTGGTGTCATCTTTCCCTCTGGGGGAGATAATCCAAAACCAGGAGGCCTCGGGTAGAATAGCCAAGTGGGCTGTTGAACTCATGGGGGAGGCCTTGTCTTTTGCGCCTCGGAAAGCAATTAAATCCCAGGTCTTAGTCGATTTTGTGGCTGAATGGACCGACACCCAGCTGCCACCTGCCCAAATCCAAGCAGAATGCTGGACCATGTACTTCGACGGGTGTCTGATGAAGACCGGGGCAGGCGCGGGTCTGCTCTTCATCTCTCCCCTCAGAGTACATGTGCGTTACATAATCCGGCTCCACTTCGCCGCCTCCAACAACGCAGCCAAGTACGAAGCTCCCGTCAATGGCTTGCAGATCACCATCGAGCTTGGAGTGCGACGTCTCAACGTGCGGGGCAATTCACAGCTCGTCATCGACCAAGTCATGAAGGACTCGAATTGTCACGACCCCAAAATGGAGGCGTACTGCAAACTAGTACATTGCCTTGAAGACAAGTTCGACGGTCTCGAACTCAACCACATTTCACGGAAGTTCAACGAGGCCGCGGACGAACTGGCAAAGATGGCATCGGCATGGGCTCCGGTCCCCCCGAACGTATTCGCCAGAGACCTGCACAAGCCCTCAGTGGACTACGCCTCGGCGGCACAAGAGGGCCCACTGGTCGAGTCCACCACAGGGCCTGAGGCCCCCTCTATCACCGAGACCCCAGCAGCCGAGCCCGAGGCCATGGAAGTCGATGCAGGGCCTCCCGACCGAGGCCAACTGAGGGGCAGACTGGCGGGTCCCCCTCCTCGATTGCCTCACTCAAGGAGTGCTTCCTGTGGACAGGACCGAGGCCCAACGGCTGGTGCGACGAGCCAAAACTTATGTCATCAGCAATGGCGTGTTGTACAGACGAAGCCCATCTGGCGTCCTCCAACGATGCATCACCACCAAGGAAGGCCAAGCCCTGCTTTGGGACTTACACGTGGGAGCCTGTGGGCACCATGCTGCGCCTCGGACACTCGTCGAAAACGCCTTCCGCCAAGGGTTCTACTGGCCAACGGCAGTTGCCGACGCCACCAAGCTGGTACACTCCTACGAGGGATGTCAGTATTATGCGCGGCAGACGCACCTCCCGGCTCAAGCCGTCCAAACCATCCTCATCACATGGCCGTTCACCGTGTGGGGACTGGACATGGTTGGGCCTCTACAGAAAGCCCCCGGGGGCTACACCCACTTGTTGGTAGCTATTGACAAGTTCTCCAAGTGGATCGAGGCTCGCCCGATCACTCAAATCAAATCCGAGCAAGCGGTATTGTTCTTCACTGATATCATCCACAGGTTCAGGGTTCCAAACACCATCATCACCAACAATGGGACACAATTCACCAGACATAAATTTCTGACGTTCTGTGACGATCACCACATCCGTGTGGTCTGGTCGGCCGTAGGACACCCTAGGACGAACGGCCAAGTAGAACGTGCCAATGGCATGATTCTACAAGGCCACAAGCCAAGGATATACAACCGGTTGAAGAAATTCGGCAAGAAATGGCTGGTTGAACTCCTGTCGGTCATCTGGAGCCTGAGGAATACACCGAGCCGAGCCACGGGGTTCACACCGTTCTTCCTGGTC
This sequence comes from Miscanthus lutarioriparius, assembly GCA_904845875.1. Classification (NCBI taxonomy): domain Eukaryota; kingdom Viridiplantae; phylum Streptophyta; class Magnoliopsida; order Poales; family Poaceae; genus Miscanthus; species Miscanthus lutarioriparius. Next base: position 84,092 of record CAJGYO010000441.1, on the reverse strand, counting down.
TATGGAGCCGAAGCCATCCTCCCCACTGACTTGGAGTATGGCTCCCCAAGGCTGCAGGCTTACAACGAGCAAAGCAACCACACTACCCGCGAGGACACCCTCGACCAACTGGAGGAAGCCCAAGACGTTGCGCTGCTACATTCAGCCAAGTACCAACAATCCCTACGACGCTATCAAGCCCGGCGCATCCGAAGCCGACACCTGAAGGTGGGCGACCTGGTGCTGAGACTAAGGCAGAGCAACAAGGGCCGCCACAAGTTGACCCCGCCATGGGAAGGGCCGTACATCGTCGCCCAAGTGCTAAAACCCGGGACCTACAAGCTGGCCAACGAGAGGGGCAAAATCTTCACCAACGCTTGGAACATAGAACAGCTACGTCGTTTCTACCCTTAAACTTCCAAGCTTTGTATACATTTTTTCTCGAAATATATTAAAGAAGCGTTCTTTAGATGTTCTAATTTTCAAGAATCCCCCCTCCCCCATCGACGGGGATCGACGTTGCTATAACGCTATGAGCGAGGCTCGGCTCTGCCTCTGCAGAACCAAGCCTCCCTCGGGGGCTAGAAGCGGGGGGAACCCCTAAGTCCCAGGCACTATTTTTAATCATTTTTTCGAATAAATTTCTGCGCCAAACTCTCACGCGTACTATGACAGGTCGATTGTAAAAAATCTAAGAACCGAAAGCGCGCTTTGAGGGCAAAAGGCCGGCCGAGCCGCGAGACTACCTACGCCTCTGGGCTACGGCAACTCCCTCACCACCTTTCGCCAGAGGGGCAGCTCAGGTTCCGAGGAGGTCATTTGCAAAGGACTTGTCTAGAAACAGGGCAGAGGGCAGAGGCTTCGAAAAACAATATAAACCGATTCAAAAAGCGCACGTACGAGTACTTCAAAGGCCTCGACGACCACAAATGTCATGACACGACAATAACGCAATTCATTTACATGGCCCCCTCTGGCCTAGGTCAAGGCTTAGGATCTCCTGCATCGATGGCTGGCGCAGGGGGAACTACCTCTTCTTCAAACAGACTGGCTAGCGCCGCACCAGGGACCTCAGCCGCCTCCATTAGCTTGGTGACCTCCTCATCAGCCTCCTCATCATCATCAGGCAAGATGTAACCATCGCTGATGGCCTCAAGGTTGATGGCATAGTGTGAGGAGACGACGGCCAGGGCACGCTTGACGCCCGTATGCAATGCCGCCCGAAGACGCTCGCGCATTTGGCCACTCAACGCAGCCAGGCGGCTCCTGAGGGAGCTACCCGACTGAGCCCCCTCAACAGCCAGGGCCTCGCAGATGGTATGGGCGGTGGCCTGTAGTGCGTCGTGCTCCCCGACATCGGCCTCGAGCGTCGCCTGCACTGCGATAGAGGCCTCTGCCACCCGGAAAACCTCCTTCTCCAACCCTGCGCCAAAACGAGCAGGATGCGGTTAAGCGCGAAAGAAGAACATGTCAAACAGGGGCAAAGGCCTATGGGACTCACCCTCGGCTTTCTCTTTCAAGCGCTGGACCTCGACCCGTGAGGCTTCGGCCGCCTTGGAAGCCTCCTTCTCCAGCTCTGTACCACACTGAGGAGTTAGGGGCCGAGCGCGGGAAAAAACAAGCAAAATAAAGGGAACAGAACTCACCCTCGTACTTCCCCTTCTAGGCCAAGGCATCGACCTGGGAGGCCTCGGCCGCTTTGAGGGCCTCGTCAGCCCGGGATGAGAGGATGTCCCGCTCGCCGGCAACCCGGGTCAGCCCCTCCTCCAGCTCCTTGACTCGCGCCGCCAAAGGGGCGGCCTGCTCCCGAGCCGTGACCGCCTCGGCCTTCATATCTGCACAGCGAAGGCGGAGGTCCTCCACCTCCGCGCTCCACACCGACAGGAGCCTGTTGGCGTTGGCGAGCAGGTCCTTTTGCTGCCCGAGCTGGTCCCAGAACTCCCTCTCCTAATGAAGGAACAATGACTTCCTGAGAGATCGGGCCTCGAGCTCCTGGATAGGTAGAACAGAGGTCATGCATTGCGAAAAGACTCAGAACAAGACGACACCGCACGAGAAAAGAAGACGCATACCTGGGCGACGTTGGGCAGATCATCATCCATGACGGACAGCGCCGTTCGCAGCGACTGCACCGCCAGCCGGCGATATTGCTCGAAGGAGCTCCAACGCCCCCCTCGACCGTATCCTCGAGGGAGAATAGAGGCTCCCCCTCTGGGTCATCCCAGCTCAACCATGATACACGCGGGTGATTCCACCCGCGGGGCTCGGGTCGCACCCACGCGAGGGCCGAGTCTCCCTCACCAGAAGCCGAAACGGGCTGCTCGGCGGTGCTGGCCGCCTCGGCATCCACCGCCTCCTTCCCCCAGGAAGTATTCGCGGGAGAGGTCGCCTGAACCTCCCGGACGCTCTCCTGCTGCGGCGGTAGGCCTTGGGCTAGGGGCGGCACCAAAGGTCGCCCCACCTCCATCTTCGAATCCCGATCCACCGGGCCCACCGCACTCGCCTCAACCATCTCGGCCTCGGAAGTCCCAGGGGCCTTGGCTTTGCTCCCGGCCTCGGCAACTGGGGGCACCCCGGCCCCATCGGACTCATGGGCCTCAACAATGTGCGGCATAGGCCCTTCCTCCTCTGTCTGCTCCGTGGCCGCCCCAGGAGCCTCTTCTGGAACGACCGGCCCCTCTAGGTCGGCCCCGGCCTATGCCACACCACGCTGCACGACGGCAAGCGCCTCTGTCGCCTGTTGAGCAGTGGTACTGACGCTCACTTTGAGTACCTTGCATGGCGCCAAGGCTGGCACCTCCACCCAATGCTTCCGACTGAAGACAAAACACCCACTTGGTCAGCATATGACCATGAAGCAAGCAGGAGATGATGCGAGCATCGCTGAAAAAACAATCACCACGAGCGGGGTTGCAGCCGCTTCGGCACCACGACTCTCCTCTGCAACGGCGGCGGCGGTGGCGGAGGCACGGCCCCAGTATTCACTGGTGCCAGCCGACCCTCGTCGGACTCCAGCACCCCCTCGACCCTCTACGGGGGCAGTTGCATTGCCCCCACTGCCGCCTGCTCCACCACTACCGTCGAGCCCACCGGGCTGACGACACGCTTCCCCAGTGCCCGTAGCTCGGGTGTATCAGCTTCGGACGCAGGGTGAGCGATTGCCGACCCCGGGGCGCCATCTCCTCCCCCTGGAAGCGCCGGGCTGCTCACCGATGCCCCGATCGCTGTCTCCTCAACATCGGGGAGATTGTCCAGGGGACCTCGCCCCCTCTCGAACCCGTCATCTTCAAAATCCTCCGATAGCGACGGCGACGGAGACAACTCCACCGGGAGACCGTCCTGCTTTTGACGCCGGCGGCATTTCTCCAGCGCTTCGCGCTCAAGTATCTTCTTGTTGCGCCTTGCCTCCTTGGCATCCTTCTTCTTCTGCGCCTCGGCATGTGTTTGGTTCGCCGCCCGCCACCTTGTGTCCTCAGGAATGGGTGGCGGGGAGTCTCGCACATCCCTCATTCCCTATAGGAACGGTGAACGCAAGTAAGGAAACGGGAAAACGGTGAGGAACGAGGAGGCCTCGGGAGCTGCAGTGGTGCATGACTTACCAGGGAGAGATACCCCCATGACGGGCGCATGACGATGGGGGTCAGACCACCGCTCTTCAGCTTCCCATCCACCGTCTCCCTCACCCGACGTAGAACCACCTCATCGGAGAGGGCGGCGGCAGACATCCGGATGCCCTCGATCGGCTCATCTGGTCTCATATCAAACAGGCGCCGCCGCCGAGCCATCAGCGGCAGCACCCTCCGGTGGTGGAAGGCCACCACGACCGCAGCCGCCGTAAGGCAGCGGCCCCACAGCCTCTCTAGCCCCTCCAGGAGCGGCTGCAGCTTGGGCTGTTCCTCCCTAGGCACGCCATACCTCCACTTCTCCAGTCAGTCCTCCACTTATCCACCTAGTGTAGGGGGGAAGTCCATTGTCGTCGTTGCGAAGGTAGAACCAGCTGGTGTACCAGCGGCGATTGGACGACGCGAGCTGGGCTGGGATGTAAAGGTGCTGCCGATCTTGGCGCACCTGAAGAGTGCAGCCGCCGGCCCTCACCATCTTCCTCATACACGCCGTACCCGCTGGCTTGGTGGTGTGCCCTGCTCAGAAGAGATGGAGCCACAGCTCCCAATGGGGGGCAATCCCCAGATACCCCTCGCAGACGGCGACGAAAATAGCCGCCTGAGCGATAGAGTTGGGGTTGAAGTTGTCTAGCTCCACCCCGTAGTAATGCAGGAGCGCCCGCATGAATCGGTCCGCCGTCATGCCGAGACCACGCTCGTGGAAAGATATGAAGCTCACGATGTACCCTTCGCGCGGCTTCGGCTCCGGCTCGCCCAATGGGGCGATCCACTCCGGCCTATCGGGGTCGGTGACCGGGCCGAGAAGGCTGTCGTCGATGAGCGATTGCGGCAACTCCACGGACACGTCGGACGACTCCCAAGGATCCGCCGGGAGGATGACAGGAGGGCCACCGGCCATTACGTGATGGAGAATGAGGGCTACAGCGGTAAGTCTCTCTCTCTCTCTCGCTCGCTCTTCTCCCTTCTTCTCCCCGGCGCTCTCTGTTCTTGGCAATGGCTCAAAGGCAGAAAAGGCAAGTATGGGAAAGGTAAGGAGGGGAGGGGCGAGACTCGTTTCGTATTTATGCAGGGAAAGGACGAAACGGTCAGGCGACGAAATCAGGGAAGTCTCCCTTGAGTCCAGGCACAGTTAATCCAGATCCGATTTCACCGCCCACGCGCCCGCCTTTTCCTCATTAATCGCACGGACGGTTATGTCCTGACCCCTGACACCGCATCGCTTCTAACCGCAGCAACAGCAGGCCCTGAGAAACTGCCTCAAAAGGCGTGCCTGCCATTGTCAGCCGATGGGAGGGGAATATTCCCCCAACCGATTCCTTCTAGACTAAGGAACTGGGTGCCGAGCCCGTTACGGTCTAGGGGTTCGAAGGCTGGGCCCTCGAGGGTTTCGACAGCCGCCCCAGGACAACAGAGTTAGGGACAGCTATGGGCGAGCCCATACATGGCTGAGGCCCGAGCAAGCGATCACTTGGGATGCCCTAAGTCGTGTTTGAGACCAGCAAGGAGTTCTCCGAATGGGATCCCACCGTAGGGAGGCGCCGAGCCCCCGGGGCTAATCGAACGGCCCTGGGACCCACTAGAGAAGCCCTCTAGTACTTTTGGAGTGCATCTCTGGACCACTAGCCAACCCCTATCGAATGGGGCACATGCCTCCACTCAGACTTACCCAATAGCAGCTCACCGGAAATGTCACCGCTCGCGCCCACCGAGGGTAGCCTGGCATATTTCACCCCTCCTTCCGAGCGAAAAGGATGAGCGAGGGTCACACAAAAAGCCATGGAAACTCCTGACCGCCCTCTCGCTCCGTGTGGAGGCTCGGGGGCTCTCCCTGCAAACCTTGCCGAGACCCAGCGACCTAGGCTCGCACTCGAGGGGGCTCGGCAAACAACCCCTCCTTCCGAGCGAAAAGGATGTGCGAGGGTCGCACAAAAAAGCTAGGGGAACTCCTGACCGCCCTCTCGCTCCGTGCAGAGGCTCAGGGGCTCTCCCTGCAAACCTTGCCAAGACCCAGCGACCTAGGCTCGTACTCGAGGGGGCTCGGCAAACAACCCCTCCTTCCGAGTGAAAAGGATGCGCGAGGGTCGCACAAAAAGCCAGGGGAACTCCTGACCGCCCTCTCACTCCGTGTGGAGGCTAGGGGGCTCTCCCTGCAAACCTTGCCGAGACCCAGCGACCTAGGCTCGCACTCGAGGGGGCTCAGCAAACAACCCCTCCTTCCGAACGAAAAGGATGCGCGGGGGTCGCTTAAAGAACCAGAGGAACTCCTGATCGCCCTCTTGCCCCGTGCGGACTCTCGGGGGCTCTTCCTGCACCCAAAATGAAAGCAAGCCACCCAAGCTCGCACTCGGAGTTTCGGAAAAACACGACAAAAAGGGCACCGAGCCCGTTACAGTCCAGGGGTTCGAAGGCTGGGCCCCCAAAGGTTTCGATAGCCGCCCTAGGACAATAGAGTCAGGGACAGCTATGGGCGAGCCCGTACATGGCCAAGGCCCGCGCAAGCGATCGCCCGGGATGCCCTAAGTCTTGTCCAAGACCAGCAGGGAGTTCTCCGAATGGGATCCCACTGTAGGGAGGCGCCGAGCCCCTGGGGCCAATCGAACGGCCCTGGGACCCACTAGAGAAGCCCTCTGGTACTTTTGGAGTGCGTCTCTAGACCACTAGCCAACCCCTATCGAATGGGGCACGGGCCTCCACTCGGACTTACCCGATAGCAGCTCACCGGAAGTGTCACCGCTCGCGCCCACCGAGGGTAGCCTGGCATACTCCACCCCTCCTTCTGAGCGAAAAGGATGAGCGAGGGTTGCACAAAAAGCCAGGGGAACTCCTTACCGCCCTCTCGCTCCGTGTGGAGGCTCGGGGGCTCTCCCTGCAAACCTTGTCAAGACCCAGTGACCTAGGTTCGCACTCAAGGGGGCTCGGCAAACAAACCCCTCCTTCCGAGCGAAAAGGATGCGTGAGGACCGTCAAAAAAAAGACAGGGAAACCACTGATCGCCCTCTCGCTCCGTACGGAGGCTCAGGGGTTCTTCCTGCAACTAGGTCAAGTCCCAGCGACCCGAACTCGCATTCACGGGCCCGACAAACACGATAAAACTCCTTGCTCAGCGGAGAGAAAAGCCCCTAGAAGAGTAAACCCACTCCACCAGGGCCTCGGGTGCTACACCCGGCGGGTGCGCTCGCGCGCACCCACCAGAACCACCAAGTACAAAACACAATCCCGATGGGAGCTGCTGAGCCAAGTCTCGTCAAAACCTCAGGAAAGTGCCCGCACTCCTCTCGAGGCTCGGGGGCTACTGTCGGATACCACAAGAAGGGGTACCCTAAGCAAGAACCGAAAATACTGCTCAAGCCTTGCAAAAATCAAAGCCAAAGGACAACCATGAGGTCTCGGCCAATTCTCCGATTCGCCCGAGGCTTGCGCCGAGGCCTCAGATGAGAGGCCAAAGCCCTCCACCCCACCAAGGCCCTCTCACCGAGGCCCTCTCGCCGAGGCCCCACCCCGCAAGGCCTCGGACGGGATGCCGATTCTCCGATTCGCCCGAGGCTGGGCTCAGCAACAACCTCATCACCTCCACCCCGACCGGCTCCTCTGACAAAATGTCGTGTCCGGATTAATGTGCCCAACTACTCCCGCAACGTCAGCCGCACACTGGAATAGTTGAGGTAGAACGACTGACGGGACAGGGGACCGGGCGCAGCAGGGGTTACCCGCCATTGTGGTCATCACTGTGCCCCCTGCTGACACCCATACTTCCCTGTGCTACCTAACCCCTGTGCCAAGGAAAAGTGGCGTGGAAGGTCAAGTCCATGTCCCTGTAGTCTCGGAAACAGCAGGAAAGCCCAACTGCTCGTCCTCCGCCTCGTCCGAGACCCCCCGGCAGGGCCTCGGACGTACTTTTCCTTCTCCGCTTCGGCCGAGGCCGGGCTCGTCCCGCATCCTCGTTGACTCCTCCTCAGCCGCTCCTCTGGCGAGCCATCCCATCCGTGTAAGTGCGCCTAGTCACACCTACTACGACAGCCACGATGGGCAGGGTACAGCAACAGGGGCGATGGGACGGTGGTCAAATCTCCTTTTTTACCATCCCCTACTAATGGTGCAGGGATTACCGTGCCCTATCGACATCCGCTCTGCACTTTTCCACCTAGACCGGGTACGACGTGGACCGCCGAGACCCCCGTACCATACCCCGGTCACCTCCGAGGCCTCGGCACGATCAGCTACAGCACCCGCTAGGCCTCGGCACTCCACCACATCAAGAATCCACAAGGCAGGCATGTCTCCTGCCATGGAGGCCATATTGACTAGACATCAACAAGGACCCCCATGACCTCAACAACCTTAAGCCTGGCCAGCACGGCGCGTCAGTCAAATACCGATCGCCATTCACAACACCATGCTGCTACAGGACTGAACTGCAGTAGGCTCCACATGTTGATCACTCATGTACTCCTGGCTCCTTCCTTACGGTTATAAAAGGAAGCAACCAGGGATAGGATAGGGGGAAGAAAAACATACGGAAGAACCACGCTCTCACACACGCGCAAACAACACTTTGTAACACACGCTCTCCCAAGCTGCCCGAGAGCAACGTCTCAAGCAGCCCATGTCGTTCCATGCCGAGACCTAGGACTAGCTCCCTCTCTCACAGTGCTTGTAACCCCCTACCACAAGCACTTCGGTGCTAGGAATACAAGATCAATCTCTCAGACTGGACGTAGGGCGCCTATTGCCTGAACCAGTATAAACCTTGTGTCTCTTTGCACCACCATCCGGGATTAGGGGCACGCAGTTCAAATTCACTGGCTAGTTGAGGACCCCCCGGTCTGAAACACCGACAGTAAGAAACTCCACCAGTGCCCTAGACAGAAAAGACGGAGGTCATTGGGTGTGACCGGACGCTGGCCTCGGTTGGACCGACGTGTCCGGTCAGGTGTAACAGCGAAAACGCTGGCGTCGGTCAAACGACCGGACGCTGGGTCGCTCTACGATCAGACGCTGGCTGGGTGCATTCGGTCAATGCTGACGTGAGGAACTCAAAGGAGACATTGAGGGATCGGACGCTGGGTGAGTCTGGTCGGGCATGACCGGACGTGTCCGGTCGTGAAAATTCATTTCTGGAACCTTACTGGAAACGATCGGACGCTGGAGGCTGAGCTTCCGGTTAGTGTGTGCGCAGTGTCCGGTCAACAGACGACCGTTGAAATCTGACGAACAATATTTGAAGCAGGGGACACGTGGTGTGAATCACGTGACTAGACGCTGAGGGCGAGCGTCCAGTCAATATGACCGGAGCGTCCGGTCACCCCGCGTTGTGCCCAGTGAAGGGGTACAACGGCTCTATTTCATGGGGGCTTCTATTTAAGCCCCATGGCTGGCTCAAGCTCACTCTCTTGGCCATTTGCATTGATATAGCAACCTTGTGAGCTTAGCCAAAGCCCTCCCACTCATCTTCATCATAGATTAAGCATCTTTGTGAGATTGGGAGTGAATCCAAGTGCATTGCTTGAGTGTTTGCATCTAGAGGCACTTGGTGTTCGTGTTTCGCTGCGGGATTTGCTTGTTACTCTTGGTGGTTGCCGCCACCTAGACGGCTTGGAGCAGTGAGGATCATCGAGCGGAGGGTGGTGATTTTCTCCGGCTCCGATTGTGGTGATTGTGAGGGTTTCTTGACCTTTCCCTGGTGGAGAGCCAATAGGTACTCTAGTGAATTGCTCGTGGCTTGTGTGATCCTCATCTTGTGTTGGTTGTGCGGCACCCTATTGTGGGTTTGGCGTGTGAAGCCAATTAGCGCGTGAACCTCCAAGTGAGTGTATCGCCACAACGAGGACTAGCTTACCGGCAAGCAAGTGAACCTCGATAAAAAAATCATTGTGTTCATCATTGATTCCGAGGTGATTGGTCTTCATTGTTATTCGTCCTTGTGATTGATTGGTTCCTTCATCTACACGGCGGTATAACTTTCTTGATCACTCTCTTTACATTACCGTAAACTAGTTGTCAAGCTCTTTAGTGTAGTTAGTTGTGAGAGCTTGGTTGGTTGGTTGGTGTGGCTCTTTAGTTAGCCTTTGAGAGCACACTAACATAGAGTAGTGTCATAGCTATTGTGTGAATAGATTCTACCTAAACTAGAATTGTGGTAGGTGGCTTGCATTTTGAGTAGGCTAGCGCAAAACTCGCTTCGCCTCATAATTGTCGAATCCTTTTGTTAAGTGTTGTTGTAGAAATTTTATTAGGCTATTCACCCCCCCCTCTAGCCATTATGAACCTTTCAAGTGTGCATACTTGGAAAATCGATCCACAATCACCAGAATACAATTCTTGCCCCCAGACGGTGGAAGTCCTTCCACAAAGTCCATCAAAATGCTTTGCCATGCCATAGTGGGAACCGGTAAGGGCTAAAGGAGACCCGGGTACCTGGCGCAATCGGGCTTGGCTTGCTGACAAGTAGGACATGCGGCCACAAACTGATGAACTGATGTTTTCAAACCCGTCCAGGCAAAGAGTGGCTTGATACAACGGTAGGTTGCAGGAAACCCCGAGTGACCACCCACTGGTGAAGAATGGAAAGTCTCAATAATCTTGTGTTGGAGAATCACATCAGTCCCAATCCAAATACGTCCCTTGTACCAAAGTAGCCCTTGGTGCATAGAGAAGTGAGGTTCAGAATTTTTAAAAATAGCTAACTTAGTCAACAGTTCCTGAGCCCGAGCATCAGAGGCATAACTATGGATGATGGCGTTGAGCCAGGAGGGCACTGGAGCTGACACCGCAGACAGCTCCTTTGTGTGGCCAAGACGAGACAGTGCATCTGCAACTCGATTTTCAGTGCTCGGCTTATAGACGATTCGGTATTGCAACCCCAACAGTTTGGTGAACACTTTCTATTGCCATGCAGTGTGAAGGCGCTGATCACTCAAATGGATGAGGCTCTTGTGATCGGTAAAAATGACAAACTCACCTAGCTGCAAATATGAACGCCACTGATCAACAGCAATGATGATAGCCATGTACTCTTTCTCGTAGGCTGACAACCCTTGATTCTTGGGACCTAGAGCTCGACTAAGGAAGGCGAGTGGATGACCCTCCTGAAGGAGCACAACACCGACCCCATAGTGAGAAGCATCAGTCTCGATACAGAACTGCCTTTTGAAATCAGGCAGTGCGAGAACGAGAGCTGAGCACAAACACTTCTTCAGGGTTTGGAATGCCATCTCATATTCAGTAGACCAAATGAACAGCGAGTGTTTCTTCAACAACGATGTCAGTGGCTTTGAGATTACAGCATAATGGCGAACGAAACGGCGGTAAAAGCTGAGAAAGCTATGAAGTTCCTTTACTGTAGTCGGTGTTGGCCAGGATACAACTGCCTCAATCTTAGCCGGATCTATAGCCAGTTAGCCACACCTTTGGCACTGATGACATGACCCAAATAAGTGATCTTAGTTTGCGCGAACTTGCACTTGGATAATTTGATGTGCCACTGATCTTGGGCTAGCAAAGACAATACCAGACGTAGATGGTTGATATGCTCCTCAAAGGACTTGCTGTAAATGAGGATATCATCAAAGAAGACAATAGCACACCGGTGGAGGCAAGGTTTCAGAGTACTGTTCATGGCGCCTTGGAAAGTGCCCAGCGCACCAGACAGTCCAAAGGCGATGACCTTGAATTCATAATGGCCGACATGAGTGGAGAAAGCAGTTTTGTGCTCTTCGCCTTCACGTAACCGTATCTGGTGATAGCCTGACAGGAGGTCCAAGGTGGAGAAATATCGAGCACCTGCTAGCTCATCCATCAATTGTTCAAGCACTGGAATAGGAAATGCAGTCTTGACAGTGAGTGCATTGAGGTAGCGATAGTCCACACAAAATCTCTAGGAGCCGTCCTTTTTACATACCAGCAACACAGGTGAGTTGTATGGCGAAGTGCTAGGTTGGATTATTCCCTGTTGTAGCATAGATTCAACCTGAGATTCAATCTCATCCTTGAGGGCTGGTGGATAACGGTATGGTCAGAGTGTGACAAGCCTAGCACCTTCAATCAAGGGTATCACATGGTCACAGTCCCTCTGAGGTGGTAGTTGGTCAGGTGGACAAACCACTGAAGGAAACTCGTTCAGTAAGTCACTGATGGCCTGAGGTAACTGAACCTTGAAAATAGTGGATTACTGAGTGATACTGAAAATCTGCACCCACAGTTCATCATCCTCAGGAACCCGCACTGGCAGATTGCCCTGTAACCTAATAGTTGTACCCTTGTAAGGAATAACCAACCAGTGATGCAACCAATCCACCTTCATTGGACTAAAAAGCTGCAACCAATCCATGCCAAGGATTATGTCATAGTGTTGGATGGGCAAAACCTTCAAAGCATGAGTAAACTAATACTGTTGAATACTCCATACTGCTGCTGGCAATTGAGCCGAACACTGCATCAGCTCACCATTGGCTACTTTAACAGCTAGTGAAGGACACTGAACTGGGTTGACTGACAGTTGGGACAGTAACTGCTGACTGATGAATGATGTGGAGCTACCTGAGTCCAGGTGGATCAAGACCAGCTGCAGCATGCCGTTCATTTTGCGAGGGAGAAATTCATGTTGATCACGATCAAAGCGGGTATGCAAAGCTTGACAGAATTCGGACCATTTCATGGTCTTTAACTGTTCAGTCATTGACTGAATCAGCGCTTTGCAGGGCCAAGGAACTACATGCGAGAGCATTGGATCCAAACAGAGGGATCAACCGAGTACATCTCAAAGTAATCCTCAGCGCATGTAATCCAGAGTTTAAGATCGGTGCCATCAAAGGTTGGGAAGGTCATTTTTTGGAGTTTGCCGGTGGGAGTATGGTGGTGCTCGGGTGGGCGGTTGCGGGAGAGCACTAAGTCATATGCAATGCCATGAATCTTAGGAGAATTTGCAGAGGAGTAGTCCATACCCATGACCGGGGAATGAGTATAGGTCGTGACAACCCCCAACTCATTCTCCCGGTGGTGAGGATCAACGCCGTGCCCGTTGGGCCGAGCAGCCTTGTAGCCAACAGATGCAGATGCGGCGTGCTGCTCTGACTTGACTGGGGGTTCGGTGAAGATGGCCGGCTCGATGTGAGCGGCGGCGGACTCGATCATCAACCGGTGCCAGTACTTGTTGAGCTTGCCGATGCGAAGACGGAGGTCGTCGACGACGCCTTCGTGCTCTTGGCGCCATGAATTGAGGTCAGACGTGGCCTTCTCGATGGAGCTGAGGTGGGCGTCCTGGCGATGCTCGAAGTCGATGATCCTTTGTTCCACTATAGCGTCAGCGGCCTGGAAGCGCTTGTCTAGGCTCTCATCCGCCTCGACGAACCGGCGCTCGAGAAGGTCCTTCTGCTCAGAGAGTTGCTTCAGGATGGTGGCCTGCTCGATGAAGAGCTTTTGGATCTCCTTCAGCAGAAGTTGCGTGTCGGGGTTCATGGTTTCACTCTGCAGGGCTCGGCGGGTGTAGTGGAATCAGATCGGAGGCTTCGGTGGTGGTGGCGGCGGTGATCGATCCAGGACGCCTAATCTCAGCTCGACTCGCGGATCTGAGGAATTTCAGGAAACTCAATCGCGCTACAGCAGCTCACTACGGCGCGATGAAATCAACCAACCTCGACAAAAAGCGAATCAGAGTAGGCAATAGGAAACGCGGAAGAGAATCGAAAAGCTCTGGATACCAAATGTTAACATCAGAGAAGGGAAGGATTGGAAAAGAAGAAAGGAAGCAAGGGGAAACACGCCAAATGATGGAAGGAGGAAGCTTTGTATTGAGTTTTCGTTCTGATATGTTTGTCCTCCCCTGTCTCTCTCTCTTGGTATGTATACAGGGCCTTGGCCTCGGCGTGAACCACACAGGCGCAGCTGTGTCTAGTCTAGGATTCACGTCCACTCGTGTCCACCAAGTCGCACACTGGCGCGCTGAACTTGTCCGCTTCTCCTTGGTTCTGGTTCAGTCGGGTCAGAGGAGCCCGCGAAGCGTTCAGGTCCCATGTTGTTCTCCTGTTCGTTTGGGTTGGTTTGACTTATAAGCCATAACTGAAAGTACTATGGACTGATTTAGTGTGAGAGAAAAATATTACTCCCTCCATCCCAAATTATAAGTCATTCCAAGAATCTTGGAGAGTCAAAGTTTTTCAAGTTTGACCAAATTTATATAACAAAATAATAATATTTATCATACCAAGTAAGTATCATTAGATTCTTCATTAGTTATATTTTTATATTATACCTATTTGATGTCATCAATTTTTGTGTTTCTCTCTATAATTTTAGTCAAACTTGAAAAAGTTTGACTCTCCAAAATTCTTGGAATGACTTACAATTTGGGATGGAGGAAGTATTTGTTATCAAATAAACCATAGTTTATAAACCAAATACGGATGAATAGGTCGTGTCCTCCTCCTGCGTGGTGGCTGAATCAGGCCCCGCTCCCCTGCGATGCTGACATAAATGTGACACCTAACCGCCCATACCCATCCCATCTGTACCAGCATTACACTTGCAGCTCTAAAGGCTCAAATCATTCCAAGGGCTGGTTTAGTTTTTCACTCTCTCCCTCGCATCAAATCTTTGATACATGCATAGAGTATTAAATATAGATAAAAAATAATTAATTACATAATTTGATTGTAAATTACGAGACGAATCTTTTAAGTCTAGTTAGATCATAATTGGACAATAATTATTAAATACAAACGAAAGTGCTACGCTATCATGTACTTGTTCCTAACCGGCCCAAAGTCTAGCACGATATCGATCCATGATAACCGCCGTCCACCGCCAAATAATCCATACTACAGACATTAACAAATGAAAAGAGATATATTCCAGATCACAAAGTCTGCTTCTGCTCTTCGTAGAATTAATTAATCATGCCCCCTGATCGGCGCTGCCTGATCTACCAAGTGATTAATCGTCCATCTCCGCCGTCTTGGTCTTGGGAGGCCCGAACCTCTTCTGGAGCCGGCGGAGCTCCTCCGGCGAGAGGCCGAACGCCCTCTCGAGTACTCCATCCTTGATCCCGGACCCGAACACGGTGGCCGGGATGCGCACGATGCCGGGGTTCTCGCTGTTGAAGCTGCCGTACACCGTGGCCGGCTCGTCGCCGACGTTCATCTGGAAATGCACCATGGCGCGCGGGAACACCATGACCTCCCCCTTCTCGAGCACCTTGGCGAAGACGCGGCCCCCCGTGTCGACGAAGCCCGCGTAGACGCGGCCCGCCAGGACGAGCGCCGTCTCGGTGGCGCGTGGGTGGTAGTGCGGCGGGTTCACCCCGCCCGCGGCCGAGAGGTCGGCGCGCGCGAAGGACATCCCCAGGGTGTGCAGCGCCGGGAACGTCGCGGGGGTGACCGACACCCCCGCGAACCCCGTGTCGGACGAGAAGTTGCCCGCGGCGCGCACGCCCGCGGAGGTGAAGTCGGCCGCTGTCAGGTTCGCGGGGCTCCTGCACGGGTAGGACGGGAGCCGCGCCGGATCCACGGGCACGGCACGCCCGCCCGTGTCTGGCACGCAGTAGTCTTGCACCGCGTCGGGGTCCGCCGTGGACGACGCTGGGAGCAGCACGGCGGCGAGCTGGAGGAGCAGATCACGCGGAGCCATTTGCTGGTTCCTAATGCTAGCTAGTGTCGTCGGTCGCCGGCTGGCTCACGGTTGGTGAAAACAGCAGGTGTCACCCGTCGGTGCACGGCTCTCGAGTTGCAGCTTGCTTTGCCTGGGCAGAAGGGCGACTGCTCTCATCTCTCTTCTGGAGTACATACACGCTGGGTGTGTTTAGATGGGGGAGTTAAAAAGTTTGGGGGTGTCACATCGAATGTGTCGAAAGGATGTTGGGAGGGATTTTTGATACTAATAAAAAAACAAATTACAGATCCCATCAGGAAACTGCGAGACGAATCTAATGATACTAATTAATTTGTCATTAGCACATGTGGGTTACTGTAGCACTTAAGGTTTTTCATGGACTAATTAAACTTAAAAGATTCGTCTCGCGATTTTGCCGAGAAATGTGCAATTATTTTTTTTCGTCTGCATTTAGTACTCTATGCATGTGTCCATTGCGACGCACCCAAGGATGAAAACGGTCGGAAACGGTCGAAAAACTCCTAAATTGTTTTCACTTTTACATTTGAAATACGAAAACGAAAGCGAAAACGGTAAAGCCGGACACGAAAACGAACACGAACTTACGAAATATCGAAAATTCCGAAAACGAACCAATTCGAGCGGATTTATGTCGAACACGGTCGATATACGAAAACTCAATACGGAATACCGACCCGTAGAACCAAGTGCATGACTAAGTACATATATGATCAAGTTCAAATGCATATAATAATTAACAAGTACATGATCCTTGATCTTAGGTATTTAACACAATAGCCGACACATAAATACAAGTCTAGAACAAGCAATTAGTAGCTAGCAGGATAATAGGAATTAAAATTAGATGTAGCAACTAACAATTGGGCTGTATGACCTGTGCAGTTGGCCAAATTCGGTTTAAACCGAATTTTGAATTCGGAATATTTCAAATTAAAAGTAGAAAAGTAGAAAACGGTCGAAAAATGTCTAAACCGTTTTCTACTTTTACATTTGAAATACGAAACATCTGAAATGCGAAAGCGAAAACGGTAAAGTCGGACAAGAAAATACGGATTCGATCGGATTAAATATAGAAAACGATGCGGTTCGGTTCGGGATATTTCTGTTCCATTTTCATCCTTAGACGCACCCAACTTGTTGGTTCCATAAATCATGGAATGTTTTCGGACTGCATATTTTATCCGTGCGTGCGCTGATGTGCAGATTATAGCCGTTGAGTGTCGGGCCCGCCGGCTTGTTTAAAATGGAGTGCAGTGCAAAGGAATAGGGATACTTGGAAAACCAGGAGAAATCGTGGAGAAAAAAAAAATGAAATGGCGGCTTCCTGGAAGTACTCGTAGTAGAAAACAGAGTAGTTGGAAGACCTTGAGGTTGGCAAGCATCTTTCGCTCTGTTTGGTATAGCTTATCTGAAAAGCGTTTTTTAGATAAGATATATAAATAGAGTAAAAGTGGTGATTAAAATAAGCTGGTCTGATCCAATTTCAGCTTTTTAGTATAAATGGAAGCTGTAGGAATAAACGTGACTAGAATAAGCTACTAAAAAACGTGACGTTTAGCTATTAATTTCAGCTTATTTTCATAATAAGCAGCTTATAAGCTATACGCGCTTTGAGAAATTTCCTTGGTTCAGGACGTCAGGTCATCCGTCATCGCCCGTGTGGATTTTAGCTAGGCTTCCAGGAAATGCATGAGCTAACCTTATCCTCATCAAGGCCTTATTTAGATTGTAAATTTTTGCAACCTGGACATTGTAGCACGTTTCATTTGTATTTGACAAACTTTGTCCGATCATGGACTAACTAGACTCAAAAGATCCATCTCGTGATTTACAACCAAACTGTGTAATTAGTTATTTTTTTTACCTACATTTAATGCTCCATGCATGCGTCCAAAAATTGATGTGATGAAGAGAGAGTGAAAAAACTTGGAATTTGGAGGTGATCTAAACAAGGTCCAACAAAAGAAAAATACGAAATGAACGAATTCATGTGATTCTATCATGTCAGAAGATGAGGACCACTGGACCAGACCTGGGTTCTTGTTCGTCAACGGTCAACACTACAGGGTTTCGATGACGGCTTCATTTTTTTTTTCATGCTCCAATCTCCATGAATAAAAAGTAATTCTGGTGCCGACTGGGCCGATGCGACCTGTGTGCAGCAACGTTCTCCTTTTTGTGAGCAGGGAGTAGTATGATCGTGCCAACTGACGTCTCACATCTGGGCACTGATGCTTTCGTGGCGTCGCAGACTGGACACATGCATGCCCGTCGCCGAACAGCTAGCTACCGCCGTATCGGCTTCGGTTGGATATCCCTTGCCACTGACGCAACTTGCTTGCAGCATCTCCTACATCATTGCCTACACAAGACACGGTGATTAGAATGTACACTGTACAGGATGTGTACTCTTCATTAAAGATTAACATTATATCAATGATCAGAGTAATGCAATGAACACGGAGAGACCCCACACCATGGATTAAGCACACGCAAGTCCTTGTGTTGGCATGCCATTTTATATAATTTCTAACATGGCATTTTAATGATCTTATTTCAAATTGAAATTCAAGTTTGAACACGTGCTTTGCTAAGAAACTTTGGATCTACTTAAGCACATATTCGTGGAAATTACATGATAAAATAGTACTATTGACCCACGAATTTAGATGGGGTTTTTCTGGATTTTTGGAGACCATTTTGATGCTTAACAAATTAAGAAACAACTCAAATATAGCATCATGGGAAAAAATCAATTTCAAAACTACGAAAACAATATTGCAAGTCCAAAAAATGAAATTGCGCTTCATTTTTACCATCTACTTAAAAACTTAATACACTTTTAGAGGTTCCTACATTATTTGTTTGGATTTGACAAAAGAAAAACTAAAAAAAAAAACAGCAAAGGAACGTTGACTACCATACCGTGTCATGTCACTAGCCCTGCCTATGGCCTTGTTCAGTTTGACCTACGACATGGCACGCACATGAGACAATGGCCACCCGTATATCTATTTATTTAGTCACGTACTCACGTTAATGTATATGGTATGACCTGCCACGACTAATGACTAGTTTAGGACATGTTTTTTTTTAGTAAATATTTTAGGCTCTGATTTGGATGGACTAGGACTGTTAGCTCTTATCTGTGAACTAGTGGACAGGGAGTAAGAATTTGTCAACTAATGGTTAGTTGTATGGATTCAAATAGGATCTTATATTTTTGTTTTAAAAAATAAAAAAGTTCACTAGAAACATGTCGAGAGACTCAAAGGCCGAAGCACAGGTTCGCGGTACTCACACAGGCCGAAGCTTTTACATCTTTCAGTTTTTTTTAGTGCAATTTACATCTTTCAGTTGCTGGGTACAGTACTTCCCATGGGCTCATGGGCTGTGGATATGCCAAATATTCAGGGCCTAATTTATGTAATGGGCCCATTGCACAATACAGCCTTCACAGACGACACAGCGCAGTACCCTACTACCTTCCAAAATCCAAACTTCGTTAATTAAAGCAGCGCTAGCGCCCTACGTCGGGACGGACGGCCGCGTCTACAGTACGTTTCGTGTGCCGTTTTGCGCATGCGTGGTCCGTGCCGTCCGGACGTCGTCCGTCCACGCCTGCAGTGTTTTTTCCGCGCCTACATTTCGCACGCCCACGCGAGGCCCATGTCGCCAGGCCACGCGCGAGGACAGCTCGCGCCCCACCGCTTCCCACGCGCATTCACGCGGGAACATCTGTGCCAGCTCGGCGATGCCCCGGCAGCTGCAACACGCGGCTGTAGCTGGTGGGTCCCGACATATGCAACACTATATCTACTTTTATAATATCTAGATAAAATACTAACAACATATGTTCGAACAGCTGAAGCACTTGCAACACAGTCTGAAAACACTTGCAAAACGCCAGAAAACACTTGGGAGCCATTGCAACGCATATGCAACATCCAGACAAAACACTTATAACATATGTGTGAAACATATATGCAACATCCAGATAAATACACTTGCAACATACATTCTGAAAAAACAGATGAAACATTTGGAACAGATGCTTGCAACATACGTATATAACCATTGCAACATATGTAACATCTGGATCTACTTTTGCAACATGCATACGAAATACTTGTAACGTACATCTGAATCATCTGAAACACTTGAGACATACACTAGCAACCTGTGCTTTCAGCAAAACCTGGTAGCCAGGCGGGCATGCAGAGCAATGGATCCGGCTGTGTGGTCGCGGTGGAGAAAGAGGATGGTAGAAGGCGGGCGGTTGCGCGACCCTCGGTGAGCAGCTGTGCTGCCTCAGCGATCGGGCGCGTGCGGTGCCCCTGGCGAGCGACACCCACGGTGGAGGCGGCAGCGGCGGTCGGGTGGGTGCGGCCTCGCACAGCGAGGCGGTAGCAGCTATGCGATCGCGGTCGCGGTGGAGCAGGTCCGAGAATGGAGACTAAGATATGCAAGAAGCGTCTAGGTGGACAGATGTTCGTTTCCCAGCATTATCGATAAAACAAAGGAAAGGTGCTTAAAAAAAAGAAAGTAGTAGCTTCCGAACTGGGCATCGTGTCAACCGGCGCTTGTCTCGTTGCGAGATGGCAAATAAATTTGGCGGCATGCATGGACACAAAGTCATATCTCGATACTATTGTGAAGAAAGAAAAGGTGAGAGCGACGTTGCTGCGCCTACGACGGAATGGCTGATGCATACAGCAAACCGCTGGCATTGGCTGAATAGCAATGCTTGCATGCCTGTCAAAATCCTTTTAGGCATATAGCATTTCGACGTCTTTGTTTCAACGTGCAAGTACCTTTCAAGTTATTGTTGCATTTATTTTATATATAGATATAGATATTCATTGCTGTTCATGAATTTTTTTTCTTCGATACCCACGCCTCGTGCTCACAGGCCTGATATAAACACCAGTGTCCTGTCCATTTCCAAGATCTTTATCGATTCATTTCAATCACGTGCGCTCCGTGTTGAAGCCTCAAGTTGTTATATATTCAGGACTTAGCGGTGTCTAGAACGTGGAAAATGATTTCGTTTCACGTTCCAAGAATTTTATTCCCAAAAATAAGGAAGCCGAACAATGTTCCAAAGCGTAGGCTAGAGCTTAAACCAGATCGAAGATACGAAGGGGAGAAATATATCGGTGGGTCAACACCGGAGAACCAGTTTAAGTTAGAGTTTAGAGTTTAGTACAGGTATTTAGTGCGGCTCCAACGGACTAGCTCCGAGCTAGCTGACTAGATTTTCGTCTACGTGGGTGAGATAGAAAAATGAAAAACTCGTCGCTACCTCATTGATTTTGTGTCTCCCGAGACAAAGCAAACTCCGTCCACCGGGTTCCCCCAACTTCACATCTTAAATAAATAAATAAGATACTCTTACATATGGATCTAGGGGTGAGTTAGATTGCAAATAGCTAGTTGCTGTCTATTTTGATTGAGGACCCCCTTAGAGGGCAACAGCTTAATAAAATCGAGCACGTGAGGACTTAACCAGGATAGGATCTCATTTTGGGTAAAAGCCCTACTTTTGAGGTGAGCTTCTTCCTCTTAACTAGAAAAGAGTCCTCACAGAGCTAGGGCTGAACCCCTTACAAGACACCAAGACTAGTCTTTTACATCCGAGGGTAGCCCGCACTTACTCGCGTAAACACCTCTAATACTATATGAGAGCTACTACAGTGTTAACAAATTGGTCCATGCTCTTATACAGCGCATCACCTCGGACCACAACAACGCATCCTTAACAAGGATGTGATGCTACGATTCGAGGTGATGGGCATCAATGGAACAGGGCAAGATGATGATAGCTTGCCTGCCACTCCCATCCCCTCACTTTAAATGCAGTTGATTGCATATCCCTGCGTGGGGCCGACTGACGTGTAGTTGTGGGGGCATCGAGGTGACTGCTAATTGGGCAAACACTTGCATTCGGGAAAACTAATCGTAAATAATATAGATGGCATTGAAGATTAGTTCAGAGAGAGCAAACAAGCAAAGCACTTACAATTAACTAGCTAATTAGATGGTGTAATGTGAGAACGAACTAGATGTTTAATGGACAATCTATACCTAATAGTAAAGGCCCTATTTGCTTAGCTAAAAAGTCATGGCTGAAAATACTGTTCACTGATTTGTTGTGAGAGAAAACACTGTTCGTTCGCTGAAAAAGTACGGCTCATAAAACAAGCAAACAGGGCCAAAGAGCGAAGATGATATTAGAGATTAATATGGAGCGAGGACAGGAAAACAAAACACAAATAGCATAATTTGCTAGCTAATCTCTATCTCTACTATAAGGGAACAATCCAAACTATTCTAGGTATACCCAAATATATGTCCCCCGCTGAGAGAGTCCAACCATTATGTACCGACAAAATTGCACCTAGGATTTTAACACCGTTAAAATAAATATATGGCTCTTAATTCTCCCTCGCAGGCTTAAACTTGGTCCGATGGCCAACGTTATTTGGATCATCCCTACCCCTTTGTTTCAACGCATGCCCCCCATGCCCCTACACGGCGTCCGCAACTCATGACCCATGATCTTTTTATTTGTTGCTGAGGGCCTATCTTGTATGATAAGGGGCGCCGAGGAGAGAGGAGATTTGGAGGGAGTGAAGGTGTGCAGGGATGCTCCTATGGTGTCACATCTCTTGTTTGCAGATGATTCACTCATTCTCATACAGGCAGACAAGAAGAATGCGGACTGCCTAGCAAACATATTGTCACGCTATTCTGCTAGCTCGGGGCAGAAGGTTAGTGAAGCAAAGTCTAGCATATTTTTCTCAAGTAATATAGATGTTGATGCTAAGCTGGAGGTGTGTGAAGCTCTTAACATCATGACAAAAACACTGAATGATAAATACCTGGGATTATCAGTGTTAGTGGGGGCAGATAGGAGTGATTGCTTTCGGCATTTGATTGATAGTCATATCTAGAATTAATGGGTGGAAGGAGAAATTGCTAAGCATGGGAGGAAAGGAGATATTGATAAAGTCCATTGCTCAAGCTGTACCGGTATATGCCATGGTGGTCTTCAAAATTCCAAAAAAATTGCAAAGGAATAACAACGGCCATCTCTCAATATTGGTGAGGTGATGACAGTGAACATAGAAGGATTCATTGGCAGGAGTGGTGAAAATTATGCATGCCAAAATGTAGAGGAGGTATGGGCTTCCAGGATCTTCACTCTTTTAATCTAGCAATGTTGGCAAAGCAGGTTTGGAGATTGCTTAGTGCCCCGGACTCTTTATGTGCAAGAGTACTTAGAGCAAGATATTATCCTAATGGCAGGCTGCTCAATGCACGGGTGAAGAGTGGTAGTTCCTATACATGGCAGAGTGTGATGGTGGGACTTCAATGCTTTAAGAAAGGTTATATCTGGAGAGTGGGTGATGGTACACAAATAAATATTTGGGATGATCATTGGATTCCTGGAAGTCATAATTTGAAGATTTTAATGCCGAGAGGTGTCAGGGACCAATACCAGGGTACCCAAAGAGGAGGAGCTAATAACCATCAACATTAATTCATCCGAGTGGTCAAGGGCGCAATTACAGCTCTTGCCGACCCCAGGTACGCAAGCTCTGCCTTGCCTGGCCTCTGAGGGTCGGTTCCGCCTCGCCCGACCTCCGAGGGCTGGCTTCACCTCGCCTGACCTCTGAGGGCAGGGCTCCGCTCGTGCAACCTCCGAGGGCCGGTTCTGCCTTGCCCAACCTCCGAGGGCTGGCTTCACCTCGCCTCACCTCTGAGGGTAGGGCTCCGCCTCGCCTGACCCTTGGGTCCGCGCTCCGCCTCGGCCGACCTCTGAGGGCCGGTTTCGCCTCCCCTGACCTCTGAGGGCTAGCTTCGCCTCGGCCGACCTCTGAGGGCAGGGCTCCGCCTTGTCCGACCCTTGGGTCCATGCTCCGCCTCGCTCGACCCTTGGGTTCGTGCTCCGCCTTGCCCGACCTCTGAGGGCTAGCTTCGTCTCGCTCGACCTATGAGGGCAGGGCTTCGCCTTGCTCGACCTTTAGGTTCGCGCTCCGCCTCGCCTGACCCTTGGGTCCTCACTCTGCCTTGCTCGAGCCTTGGGATTGCGCCCCACCTCACCCGGCCTCTGGGGAGGAACTCTGCCTTGCCCGACCCCAAGGCTAGAGTCTCCGTCTCGCTCGACGAAGACCCATACCATCGCCAACCACTCTAGGTCCAAGCGTATGGGTCTGGGTCAAACCTCTAACACCAGGGAAGTGATCGGCATGCCCCGATATAACCCGTGGCCGTGACGGGTCATACCTGGGGACTCACATCAGGAACAACATCGGGCGTACTGGTACTGTTCTGCCTAACCCTCGTACGAACACTGACAGACGAGTCAGTTCACCATGACATCCGCTAGGATGGAGTGGAGCACCATGACCGGGAGACGACGCCTGCATATGGCGCCAGTGACGGACAGGGCCACGACGTGGAGCTATCCCTATTGACGTCTACAGGGTCGGTGGGACCCATGTGAAGGAAAAGAAGGACCCATCGATCCTGGAGGACTTCTTCTCCTTCTCATTCCCCTCTTTTCCCTTCGCTATAACCCCTGCTTTCCCATGGCCTATAAAAGGGAAAGCAGGGCGTCCCATTAAGGTGATCGATCTCGCATCCGAACACATCCGAGATCGACTCAAATCCGAACCGATCGGAACTCATCGTAACACACCACCAGAGACTTGGGACCCATCCCTCTCTCGACCGTTTGTAACCCCTACTACGAACTTTTAGTGCTAGTAACACGAGCAGCAGCAACGAACTAGATGTAGGGACATTCTGTCCAAACCAGTATAAACCTTCTGTCCTCTTAGCACACCATCCGAGCCAGACGTGCAATATTAGAAATTTACTTGTTGGTGGCAACTCGAAACATCGACAGTTGGCGCGCTAGATAGGGGCCTTTTGCATGTCTCGATATCCACACTAGGCCTAGGATGTCTAGTCACAACCTCAGCTGGGTCCCAGGCGCGCACGTGCGCTTTGGGGACCTAGACTTCATCGTCATGATGGAGGGAGGGTTGGCGATGGCTCCCGCCGTCGCCCGACCTCTCCACTCCACCGGCCTTGACGCAATCGCCGAGGCGCTTGAGGAGTTGCAGCTGCATGTACTGGAGGCACGCGACCCCCGAAAACAACCAGCTCCTCGACTTTAACTACGCAAGGTTAGAGCGCCAGCTCGGTGCCTTCCTAGGACCCCGGCCATCCTGGGAGAACCTACGCCACATCACCTTCTCGTTCACCAATGTCATGGCACAATTTGCCGGAGGGGAGCCGCTCTCTCCAGAATACCTCATCCGGGGCACCCCAACAGCGCTCCCGTTCGGTCTCTGGAACACCATGGAGACCGATGGCTACCCTGTGGCGGAACACACGCCTCCATCCCCCATGAATGATGAGTTCGTGGGGATGACCGAATATGTCATGGAGTCTTTCCACGACCTCCTCACAGGAGAATCATTGTCGCCCTCCGGCTCTGACTCCAGCAGGGGGAGTCATCACCCCTCTCGTGAGTTTCATGGTAGGTAACACTGAGGGACACGTCGAAAGCATCCACGACGAGGAGGCTACCCCGATGAACGACCTCGACGACAAGGTCGAGGGGGAGACAGGGGCCCCACCCTACCTACGGGTGGAGCAACTGAAGGCCCGGCACCTAGAGCTCAAGGAAGCACGAATCCATCTTGAGTAGGAACGTGCGGAGCTCGATCGTGAGATCGAGGGCCACGGAGACGGTGGGCGCGTGCGAGCTATGGCCCGCGACATGAATCGGAGGATCATCATGGACGATGAAGCCCTCCCACACTTTGTCCGGGCGAGCCAGAACATCGCTGCTGCGGTAACCTTGCTCCATGGGCTTCTGGGGCCCACGACGCCCGAGGATCATTGGGCCCACCATGAGATTTGCACACTGCTCGAGCGTGCGGCAGCGCAGCAGGCCGAGAGCTCGCTGTCTCAGCGATGCGAGCTCGACGCCAGCCAGCGCACGCCCTTAGAGCGACCCGACAAGGACGCGTCAGTCCACCAGGTGCCACAAGGCGGCAGGCAGAGCACCGTGGTCCCAGTGCATGAGCGTCTCGGCCACAACCATGACGCACGCGACACCCTCAACGCCCGTAGATGTATCTGCGATGATCTGAGGGAGGGAGCTAGCCACGACTATCACCCTCGTTGTGGTGGACGCTATGATAGCAGCGAGGACCAAAGCCCGAGCCTCGGCCTATCAGGGCCTCAGGCCTTCGGACGACACGTCCTCAACGCCGCCTTCCCGCCAAGGTACTGACCACCAACCAACATCCCAAAATACTCTAGGGAAACGAACCCCGGACTATGGCTCAAGGATTATCGGCTTGCCTGCCAAGCCAGTGGAGCAGACCTGAAAGAGATCTTCGTGGGGAACTTCCAGGGCACCTACAAGCGCCCTAGGAATCCATGGGATCTCAAAAACTACCGACAGAAGGCTAGGTAAACTCTTTGTGGGTAGATCTGGCGCTTCTCCCGCTAGTGCAACAAGCTACCCAACATCGCGGACGCCAACATCATAGGAGCCTTCCTGTCTGGGACCACCTGCGAGTCCCTGGTTCACAAACTGGGATGTAAGGGCCCATGAACCACCAAGGAGCTCCTCGACATCGCCACCAACTATGTCTCAGGCGAGGAGGCGGTCAGAGCGAACCACCAAGGAGCTCTTCGACATTGCCACCAACCGTGTCTCGGGCGAGGAGACGATCAGAGCGATCTTTGACCGCCTGAAGGGCAAGGCAAAATGGGACAAGGACGCCGGCGAAGGCACCTCCAACCATCCCATCAGGAAGAAGAACAAGTAGTGGCACGAGGGCTCGCTCGTGGCTGTCGCCGACCGTAGGGGGGGATCAGATGCCCACGAAGGGCACCCCAAACCACTTCGAGAAGCTACTCGAGGCGCCATGCCCGAACCATGCCTTTCCCATCAAGCATCTATACAAGGACTGCGGCCTCATGAAGCAGTTCTTATTCGGAGGCTCCAACAAAGGGGAGCACGGGAAGGACCCCGACCCAACCACGGACGACGCCGAGGGAAAGGACGGCGGCTTTCCAACACTGTATGGCTGCCTCATGATCTTCGGAGGGTCGGTAGCCTATGACTCCAAGTGCCGCCAGAAGCTCGCATGATGTGAGTTCTATACGGCCGAGCCGGCCGTGCCTACCTTTCTCCAATGGTCGGAGTCCGCCATAACCTTCGACCAGACCAACCACCCAGAGAACATCCCGCAACTGGGGAGATACCCGCTCGTGGTCGACCCAATCATCTGCATGAAGTGGCTCACCAAGGTACTGATGGCTGGAGGCAGCGGCCTCAACATCATGTATGCCGAGACGCTAGACGCTATGGGCATCAATCAAGCGTGCATCCGACCGACCGGAGTGCCTTTCCACGGCATCATGCCTGGAAAGCAAGCTATGCCACTTGGGTAGATCGATCTACCCATCACCTTCAGAGGTCCATAGAACTATAGGACGGAGACCCTCACCTTCAAAGTGGTTGGGTTCCACGGAACCTACCACGCCATCCTAGGACGACCATGCTACACGAAGTTCATGGCCGTCCCTAACTACACCTACCTAAAGCTAAAGATGCCTGGCCCAGGCAGGGTCATCACCATCGGCATCTCCTTCCAGCGTGCCTACGAGTGCGAGGTCGAGTGCTGCAATCATGCCACAGCAATCGTCGCCTCTGGAGAGCTCACGACCATCAAGAAGGAGGTCACCGAAGAAGCACCTGACCCTAAGCTGTCGGCTGGGTCTTTCGAGCCAGTGGAGGGCACCAAGGAGGTCCTCATAGACCCTGGCAACCCTAAGGGCAAAGTGGTGCGCATTGGCACCACACTTTCCTCCAAATAGGAAAGCACGCTCGTCGGCTTCCTCCACGCCAACAGAGACATCTTTGCGTGGAAACCCTCAGATATGCCGGGCATTCTGAGGGAAGTCACCGAAGATGCCTTGAAGATCCGCCTAGGCTCCAAGCCGGTGAAGCAACATCTGCGTCGCTTCGACGAGGGGAAACATAGGACCATCGGCAAGGAGATCGACTCTACCTCAGGGTGCAAAACCCTTTGCTTCCTTGATGCGTACTCCGGGTACCATCAAATCGTGATGAAAGAGTCCGACTAGCTCGCGACATTTTTCATCACCCCCTTCGGATCGTTCTGCTACGTCACGATGCCATTTAGTCTAAAGAACGCTGGGGCTATATACCAGCGTTGTATGCTCAAGTGTTTCGGAGACCTCATCGGGTGGACCGTTGAGGCCTACGTAAATGACATCGTGGTCAAGTCCAAACGGGCTGACCAGCTCGTAGCCGACCTTGAGCAAACCTTCACAAAACTCCGAGCAAATGGCATTAAGCTCAACCCCGAGAAGTGCATTTTTGGGGTCCCGAGGGGCATACTGCTTGGTTTCATCATCTCCGAGCATGGCATCGAGGCCAACCCAGAGAAGATCTCGGCCATCACAAGGATGGGCCCGATTCAGAACATAAAGGGGGTACAATCAGTTATAGGGTGCCTCGCTGCGCTCAGCCGCTTCATCTTGCACCTCATCGAATGAGGCCTCCCCCTTTATCAACTTCTAAAGAAGGCTAACCACTTACGTCCGAGGCCCAGGAGGCACTTGACACGGTCAAGCAGCTTCTGACGAAGGCCCCGATCCTGGTTCCTCTGACCGATGGAGAACCCCTTCTGCTCTACATTGCAGCCACCATGCAAGCGGTCAGCGCCACCCAGGTAGTGGAGCAAGAAGAAGAGGGACACGCCCTCAAAGTACAATGCCCTGTGTACTTCATTAGCGTGGTCCTATCTGATTCTAAGACCCGCTACCCCCAAATCCAAAAGCTCCTGTATGCCGTTCTCATCGCCAAGAGGAAGCTGCACCACTACTTCGAGTCACATCCGGTGACGGTCGTGACGTCCTTCCCCCTCGGCGAGGTCATCCAAAACTAGGATGCCACAGGAAGAATCGCGAAGTGGGCACTCGAGCTGATGGGTCAGGGCATTACGTATGCCTCCCGGACGGCCATCAAGTCCCAGGTGTTGGCTAATTTCATTACAGAGTGGACCAAGGTCCAAATGCCACCAGCGGTCATCGACCAAGAGTACTGAACGATGTACTTCGATGGATCGCTGATGAAGAAAGGCACCGGCATGGGGCTAGTCTTCATTTTGCCCCTAGGGGTATGCATGAGGTACATGGTCCACATCCATTTCCCCTCCTCCAACAATGTGGTTGAATATGAGGCGCTCATCAACGGTCTACGCATTGCCATTGAGTTGGGCATCCGACGCCTCGATGTCTGGGGCGACTCACAGCTGGTCATCGACCAAGTCATGAAGGAGTTGAGCTGCCACAATGCCAAGATGGCTGCATATTGCTGAGAAGTCCGCCAGCTGGAGGGCAAGTTCGATGGCCTCAAGATCAACCACATTCCGAGGCGTCTCAATGAGGCGACCTACGCGCTGGCAAAAGCGGCGTCTGGCCGAGAACCGATGCCAATGGGTGTCTTCACCAATGGTTAGCACAAGCCCTTGTTTTGCTATGAGGAGCTGGAACATGACAGTGACAGGACGTCCACCCTAGGCTCGGGGGCTGACCAACCGTCGGCTCCATCCAACCCTGAAGTCATGGAGCTCAAAGAAGACCCAGCGACAGAGCTCGACCCTCTGGTCGACTAGAGGACGCTCTACCTCAACTACCTCCTCCGTGAGGCACTACCGACGGACAAGATGGAGGCTCGACAGCTCACGCGTGTCGCCAAGTCCTTTGTCCTAGTTGAGGGCAAACTCTACAAGCGAAGCCACGCTAGGATCCTACAGCGCTGCATCCCCATCGAATAAGGGAAGCGTTTGCTAAGCGATATCCATGGTGGGGTCTGCAGTCACCATGCCGCGCCTAGAACCCAGGTTAGAAACACGTTTTGACAAGGCTTCTACTGGCCGACCACAGTAGCCAATGCCGAGCAGATTATGCGCACCTACGAAGGGTGTCAGTACTACGCTCGGCAGACTCACCTACCGGCCCAAGCGCTCTAGGCGATCCCCATCATGTGGTCGTTTGTGGTCTGGGGGCTTGATCTGGTCAGACCTCTCAAAAGGGTGCTCGTGGGCTACACCCACTTGCTTGTCACCGTAGACAAGTTTACAAAGCAGATTGAGGCTCGGCCGATCTCCACGATCAAGTCCGAGCAAGCCGTGCTGTTCTTCCTCGACATCGTCAATCACTTTGGAGTCCCAAACTCCATCAACACAGACAACGACACGCAATTCACCAGAAAGAAGTTCCTCCAATTCAGCGATGAATACCACATCTAGGTCGATTGGGCCGCCGTGGCACACCCCTGCATGAACGGGCAGGTCGAGCACGCAAATGGCATGGTCCTATAGGGCCTCAAGCCTAGGATCTTCAATTAGTTGAACAAGTCTGGCGGACGATGGGTCGCCGAGCTTCCCATGGTGCTCTAGAGCCTGAGGATGACCCCTAGCCAAGCTACCGGCTACACACCATTCTTCATGGTCTATGGTTCTGAGGCTATCCTCTCGACCAACCTCAACTTTGGAGCGCCAAGGATCAGGGCATACGATGAATAGGGAGCCAAGGCGTCCCTCGAGGACGCCATGGACCAGTTGGATGAAGCGCGCGACGTTGCCCTCCTCCGCTCGGCCAAGTACCAGTAAGCATTGTGCTGGTACCACAGCTATCGAGTGCGGGGTCGGGCCTTCAACGTCAGAGACCTGGTCCTCTACCTCGTCTAGAGTAGCAAGGACTGCCACAAGCCCTCTCCGCCATGGGTGGGACCATACGTCATCGCGGAAGTGCTCCGGCTAGGCGCCTACAAGCTCAAGACCATCGACGGTGAGGTCTTCACCAATGCCTAGAACATCGAGTAGCTACATCGCTTTTACCCTTAATAAACGCACACTTTCACTTATTAGTTTCGTTATCAAACTCCCCGATCTTTTGTGACACCTGACCCCAGCAATGGCAAGGGGTCGGGCCTCACTCGGGGGCTAATAAGAGCATACCTATCCGGTAGACATTCTCTATGCCTAACCTTCTCTCACGTTGACACACAGAAGCGAAGTTTGCGAAAACAAACGCTGAGAAAAAGTGGTCGGACTGCGAGAAACCTATGCCTCAGCGGCTACGGCGTCTTTGCTCACCAGCATGATCAGAGTTTTTTTCCACACCCCAGGCTTTTCAGCCTTAGCCACAGAAAGGGTTGGTACACGTTTAAGAGTATGTTCGCCTGGCAAACACTTCTCCATGCCAGACCCCCTATCATGTTAAGACCTAGGAGCTAGGGTTGCGGGAACAAACTCTGAGTATAACTGGTTGGATTGCGAGAGACCTACGCCTCGGTGGCTACAATGCCATTGCTCACCAGCGCAATCAGAATTTGCTCACCCGCCCCCCTGAGCTTTACGACCTTAACGACGGAAAGGGTCGGAATGCACTAACCTTTTTATACAAAAAGGGGAGAAGGGCTAAAAAGTTGTTTTGCTATAATGAAATTTAAGAGCTTGTCCATTTATTACAAGTTATTCGCTTGGCTTATCTACCTAACTAAATTGTTGCGTGGGATGTTCTCATCCTCTATCTCCATAGGTAAGTCTAGTCTCAGCGGGTAACACAAGTGGATCGGACGGCTTGGCCACTGCCGAGAGATGGGTAGGGAGCAGCAGGATGCCCCACACGGGTTATGCTGACCCCATCATGAACGATGGACCCAGATCTCGCTCGATCATATCTGGTAAGAGCTCCCCAAACCCATCACTCTTACCATCGAGGTAAATCTTGTGCCTAGGTCAATCAAACGGCTCAAAGCCGCTGCTGAGAGACGGGCCACCCTTACTTTACGCGCATTAATTTCACTACCAAGCCTCTGACCCCAGCAACGGCAGGGGGTTAGGCATCGCTCGGGGGCTGGCAAGAGTGTCTATTCAGTAGACATTCTGTATGCCCGACCCCTCCTCACATTAAAAAACTGGAGGCAAGGTATGCGGAGACAAGCACTGAGTAAAGCTGGTCGGACTGCGAGACACCTATGCCTCGACAGCTACGGCATCTTTGCTCACCAGCATGATCAGAGTGTTTGTCCCCACACCCCGAGCTTTAGCCTCCACATTCTCGGGAATGGTTTGGAGGGGCCCACCTATGGAATCTCCATCCAGGAGAGACGGGCAGGTCGCCTAGGTCGGTCGGACGGCTTGGGCCGCTGCCAAGAGATGGATATGGAAAAGTGGGATGCCCCATGCAGGTTACGCTGGCTCTGTCATGAACGTCGGACCCAAACCCCACATAGACATATCCGGTAAGAGCTCCCCGAACCCGTCACTTGAGCCATCGAGGTAACTTTACCGATTCCCACTTTTTCTTTTCCATTGCATGATCATTCATTCATCCATTCTCATGCATGCATTCATACATTCATTCATACATTCACTCATTCATCCATTCATCCATCCCACACATCTAAGCATTGCATATGCAATTGCTGCATCACAACGCTTCGCGTCATGAAGCGGTAGTTGTCTCATTCGATATGAGCGGTGACCGGCCGAGGTTCAAAGGCCGGCCCACGAAGGGCTTGAGGCTGCCTCACATCAAATAGAGCCAGGGGAGAAAAACCAAGATGAGCCCCAGCGGCCTTTCCCGACCCCGCTCAGAAGTGGATAGGGACATCTCAACATTACTCGTTTGATCCTAACCTCAAGCCAAGCCCACATAATCTCCATCGAGGAGAGGCCAACGGGCCACTCGAGCCCATCGAATGGCTCGGGCATCTACCGGGAGGCAGGTTAAGGAGTAGTGGAATACCACATGAGGGCTATGTTGACCATGTCAGCGGATGACACTCGAATATGCCTGTTAGCGGGCTCACTGAGCGCAACACTTGAGCCATTGAGGCAAGTGTCATTAGCTCAGCCCCTTCGATTGTGGAAACTAAGGATGGGGTGACACATGAAACATGGCCGACCCCTACCGAACCCCATGGGGCTAGGGGGCTCAGGCCGCCTGACTCTAAATCAGGAGACCGGGGTTCGAAGGCCGGCATGCGAAGGGCCTGAGGTCACCTCACGTCGAATAGAGCCAGGGGAGAGAACGCAGATGAGCCCTAGCGGCCTTCGCCCAACCCACCTAAAAGTGGACCGGGTGATCTCAACCTTCTCGTTCAATCCTAACCTCAAGCCGAGCCCATAGAATCCCCATTGAGAGGAGGCCATCAGGCCACCTGAGTTGCCGTCCGAAATGGCTCGGGCATCTGCTGGAAGGCGGGTTAAGGAGCAGTGCAATGCCACATAAGGGCTTTTGCTGACCCCATCACAAACGATGGACCCAGATTCCACTCGAACATGCCTGTTAGCGAGCTCGCCGAGCGCGACACTCGAGTCATCGAGGCAATTGTCGTTAGCTCAGCCCCTCCGGTTGTGAAAACTGAGGACGGGGTGATGCATGAAACACGGCTGACCCCTACCGAACCCCACGGGGCTTGGGGGTTCGGGCCGCCGACCCTAAATCGAGAGATCGAGGTTCAAAGGTCGGCCCACGAAGGGCCCGAGGCTGTCTCATGTCAAACAGAGCTAGGGGAGAGAACGCAGATGAGCCCCAGCGGCCTTCGCCTGACCCACCTAAAAGCGGACAAGGTCATCTCAACCTTCTTGTTCGATCCTAACCTCAAGCTGAGCCCAAAGAATCCCCATTGAGTGGAGGCCATCAGGCCACCCGAGTCGCCCTCCGGAACGGCTTGGGCATCTACTGGAAGGCGGGTTAAGGAGCAATGGAATGCCACATAAGGGCTTTTGCCGACCCCGTCACAAACGACGGACCCGGATTCCACTCGAACATGCCCATTAGTGAGCTCACTGAGCGTGACACTCGAGCCATCGAGGCAAGTGTCGTTAGCTCAGCCCCTCCAGTTGCGGAAACCAAGGACGGGGTGACGCATGAAACATGGCCGACCCCTACCGAACCCCATGGGGCTCGGGGGCTCGGGCCGCTCGACCCTACATTGGGAGACTGGGGTTTGAAGGCCAGCCCACGAAGGGCCCGAGGCCGCCTCGTGGTGAACAGAGCCAGGGGAGAGAAAGCAGATGAGCCCCAGTGGCCTTCGCCCAACCCACCTAAAAGCGAACAGGGTCTTCTCAACCTTCTCGTTTGATCCTAACCTCAAGCCGAGCCCACAGAATCCCCATTGAGAGGAGGCCATCAGGCCACCTGAGTCGCCCTTCGGAACGGCTCGGGCATCTGCTGGAAGGCAGGTTAAGGAGCAGTGGAATGCCACATAAGGGCTTTTGTCCACCGTGTCACAAACGACGGACCCGGATTCCTCTCGAACATGCCCGTTAGCAAGCTCACCGAGCACGTCAGTCGAGCCATCGAGGCAAGTGATGTTAGTTCAATCCCTCGGATTGCGGAAACCATGGACAGGGTGACGATCACAAAGATGAGCCGACCCTCAACTGGACCCCTGCTACACGCTGGGGCTCGAGGAAAGTTGGACTCGCAAGGAGACCAAGCACGCAGTCGCAAAACGATGGCTGAGATCCTATG
Source organism: Miscanthus lutarioriparius (assembly GCA_904845875.1). Classification (NCBI taxonomy): domain Eukaryota; kingdom Viridiplantae; phylum Streptophyta; class Magnoliopsida; order Poales; family Poaceae; genus Miscanthus; species Miscanthus lutarioriparius. Next base: position 50,250 of record CAJGYO010000441.1, on the reverse strand, counting down.
TAACAGAACCGCCCAATTTATACAAGATCAAGTACAGCTGTCCCCGCTAACACGTTGACATACGCATACTTTCACTCATATAAACCCGGTAGTCCACCGAGTGTCCCAAAAGACCTCGGTAAATCAACATCACAACCAAGATCGCGGGATTAAGCAAATACACATCACATACACAGGGTTGCAGCGGAAATAATATTACAAATGAGTTCACAATTAAAAGTACAAGTTTGGGTTTCAAAACCGACTAGTGAAAACAACATAGCTTTCAAAAGATTACATTAATATATGTTTCAAATACATTGCTAGCATAAGTGACATCGCCCGACAAAAGCATATAGATGAGAAGTAACTATAGAATTACCGAGCCCATCGGCGGTTAGCCACCATCTTCACAGGCCAAGAACTTCACCTGCAACATGGTGGGATAAACCCTGAGTACTCGAATGTACTCAGCCAGACTTACCCGTCGGAAACCAAAACAAATGACACCAAGGGGCATGCAAGGCTTATGAGGTGGGCTAGCTTGACACTTTTGCATAAAAGAGCTTATGAGCATAGTAACCAATTTAAACTTAGCATCAAGCTTATCATCATTTATCTGTCCCCTAGATTAGCACCTGTACTAGAGCACTCACTTATTAGGAGCAATCAATATTAACCATAGCAGGTATAATAAGGCTGTTATCATCATATCATCATTTCCGAACCATTATATTATTTAGTGTGTCTACATTGGAGATAAGCCCGTCAAGTTCTCACTAACCGGGAGAGACGGCGACTCGAATCGAATTACAACTCAGCTGAGGGGGTATTCCTAACTCTCACCCTGGCATACTTTGCAAGGGTAGCCGTGGGTCACCTTTGGAACATCTCAGGAACCAAATTCGCGGGTTCGATCAGCGCCAGCACTCTCAGGGATTACCCTTCTGCCAGGACGATCAGGACTTTTAAATCACCTGCCCTTGGACTCACGCCTACGGCTCCCTTCCGAGGCGCACTTTATACTTATCGACTCCCGGCCTGAGGTGAGCTACTCGGCTTCGCGGTCGGTCATCGGACACGGCCAACTAAGAGAGAGGCATGCATTCAACATGAACAGGAAAGGCTCCAAGAATCAGTCCTTAAGCGACACAGACGGAGTCACTGCAAACCGGCAAGCCTCCGTCCGGTCTTCATTTCAAATTAAGACTGGTTCTTTTCCACGATAGCAAATATAGCCAACCGTGCCACATGTATCTTCCTATATCTCGCAGGTGACAGGAAATCACCCGACTTCTACCGCGTTTAAGCAGGGCTAAGCACTACTCGAGCCTGAGCTACATAGGATTCAGGGTATCAATATCTGGACAAGGATTGGATAACCAATGCAGCAAGTGTTTGCATCCAACACCTAAACTTAATGCAACAATATATATATGTAACAATAATACTGTAACTGCATTTCGGAAATTAGGAGGCTTAATATGCTTCGGGGCTTGCCTGGGATCCCACACTGAGTCAGTGTTAGTTAGACGACACTCGCTAAGTGAGCATCTCCCGTCCTAGCACTTGTCCAGTCCTTCCACCTTCGGGATAGGTCCATCAAACGCCGTCTCCAGGTTTGGCTCCAACATCTCATCCTTCACGTGGTACATCTAGCGTACCTAAATGAGATGCAAGATGCATGTGTATGAATGTGATGAATGGTAACACAAGATGCATCACACATAAGCATTTAAGACAAACACAAGATTATGCAAGACATAGACACCAATAGCTTTTTAACTAACATCACACAACTAACTATAGAGAGCAAGCACATCAAGCATGACGCAAGTTTAACAAGGTCACAAGTATCATAACTTGATCATCAACAAAGCCACACTTAGCAATATACAAGCAAACAACTATAATTGGAATATGTCAATTTCTGGACATGCAAACAGCAGCTATAAGATTTAGCTATAACTGGAGTTACACAAATTCAAATGACTTGCAAGAAGACATTCTGGAAAGCTTATGAAATTATCTACATTTCATCTATAACCATCACAGCATGATTCCCAAGTTAAGTAGGTCGAAATTATACATTTACAGAAACTGGTCCCCAATTGACAGAGAGCAGCCATTTCTAAAACCCAACTTTAAACAGGCATAACTCACAAACTACTTGGCCAAATGGTACCAAATTTTAACAGCAGCTAGATACATAAATTATCTACAACTTTTGTATAAACAAGTTTCACAACAAAGTGCCTTATCATAAAGAACTTTGCTAAGTTCCCAGATCTGTCCAGAAACCACATTTGCAAGAAAATAATTATTAACTTATGTTGCAAACACATAATTGGGCAAAACCAACTTTACCAACATGTCACACATGACTAAAGAACACCAAAAAGCATGGTGCTCACCTCTAAATAAATTTTCTTAAAGCATTTCTTAATTTATTTAGACATCAAGGTGTATTTATGAACATATATACCAAAAATGCACAATAAATTCTACAAAAATTACAGTGGCTCACATATCCTCTCAATAGTCTACTGTACAAATTTCACTCCATTTGAATATGTATAGCAACCTCTATGAAAAAGACAAGTTGCTAAAGCAAGAAATCATGTGAGAGCAAGATAAACCAATAAATCACCCATACTTCATCCAATACTCATGAAATTTTTACCACACATCAACTATCACATGATTAGCATGCCACAAAAATTTCACTTCATTTGGAGCCCTAGATCTGCAGTTATGGAAAATAACAAATTCAACTAGCATTACAACCCTACTGCACAAATCTATTTTTACCGCACAATATTGAAACTAAAAGATGTCATATTATAGATCTAATGCATAGATAATTTCACAAGGATTCTAAAAAGTCCTCATTTGCTATTTTATGAATTTCCTATGAATTACTATGAATTTCCAAAGATTCAGCAAATTTACTGCAAATGGGTCCTTATCGGCACTATTCATTTGAGTCACAGACTTCGCAGTTAGACCCTTCCATTTTGTCAAATTTGAGCCCGAGGCCCCTGGTCGCAGTTGAGAACAGAGGAGCATGTCGGACTTGCTGTTGCCGGCCGAAGGAGGCTCGGCGGCGGCGGGGGATGGGTGCTGCAGCTGCGCCGGGCTCACGCGCGCCCGTGGGCGTCCCTGGCACGGCCGGAGGTGGCTCGTGGCTGCCTGGCCACGCACACCGGCGGCGCTGCCCACGGTGGCTTACCGGCGACGGTGCTCCGGTGGCCGATGGCTTGGATGAGCGTGCGCGCGAGGTGCAGCACGACGAGGCAAAGGCGGTGGTGCACGTGGCTGCGGCCGTGGAGGCTTGGAGCGGCGAGGACGCGGCGACAGCGAGGTTGGCCAGCCGGCCATGGTGGACGGCAGCGTGGGAGCGAGGAGAGCGCGAGAGGGAGCGATGGGAAGTGGAGGGAGTGAGCGGGAGTGGAGGGAGTGCCTCTGGCGTCCACCAGGAAGAGCGCAGGGGCGCTGGTGCACACGGCATGGAGGTGGAATGCTGCTCGTGCATGGCGGCCACGCCCTGGACACGCGGCGTCCTTTGAGGCCTTTTACCGAGCACGTGGTGGGCAACGGTATGGCCGACGTGGGGAGCCTATTTGGGCTGCTTCCAGGCTGAATTTAGCAATGGGCCCAAAACAAAGTTTGCTCACCTTGGTCAGCTCTACATTTCTTATTAAGGGTGCCAAGTCATTTGAGCTATGGATTAGTAGGTAATTAAGCTACAAACTGCTAGTGTCAACACATTGATAACGGTTACGGAAATTCGCTTTCGGAGGTCAAAACTCGGTCAAACTCAGTGCAACTTTTTGCATGCTCTTCTCCATAATATAACCTTCAACTTTTATTTTTGAACCAACTCAAGTTGCTTAGCAAAATTTGGAGAACGCGGAATGCCAACGTCGTTGCTTAGCGAAACTGACTTAGGATAATTCTAAGTGTTGTAGACTGCAGCAAAATCAATCTTGTGCCCTTTGTTTGTCAAGCTTAGAGATAGATTTAGACTTAGGTCCTTCAATAAAGTTTGTAGTACACAAACTATACTACAACTTTTATTTAAGGTCAAACCTTGTATCTTGAATATAAACCATTCTTTTACTATGGTCAAAGTAGCATCTCGTTAACCCTAGAATTAGAGTTTTCAACCAATTGAGGCCTTTTCTTGACATGTGCTCAACACAAACCCTTCATGACTTTTGTTGTAGGGTTCATCTAGAGTCATTTGGGCAAGGTTGCAAGGTTTGGTTGATGACCTACATTTCCATTCACTTAATAGTGCAATTCAAGCACTTAGAAAAATCATTCCAATAAGGATATAACTTATCATTTCATGTGACTTTTTGATTCCAAACTTCATGAAACTTTTCCACGGGTCTAGATGGATGCATGTGGATGTAATGTACATGGAATAAGCATGTTTAACATTACTCTTGCATAATCTTAACAATGGTCCATATGTAAGCAAATGTGCGTGGCCTAAGTTTAAGTTGGAGCTCCATCATGTAGATTTGATCTTGACACCTTGATTACCACTTGACATGTCATGTTTGAGCTCAAACCCATTGCTTAACTGGTGACAAACACCTGGGGTGTTACATCCTAGGGAGGGGGTGCGCACGAAAGCAAGAGACGCTTTCTCCTACTAGTTTCTCTATCCTCTCCTTGACCTTTAGTGACACCCGACCCTAGCAATGGCAAGGGGTCGGGCCTCACTTGGGGGCTGATAAGGGTATACATACACCCTTTCTGAAACAGTCGCCATGCCCGACACCCTTCCTTACGTTAAACCTAGTAGCAAGGTCTGTGGAAATGAACGACTAAGCATGGCTCCGCCTCGCCCGACCCCAAGCCCGAAGGCTCCGTCTCGCCCGACAAAGACCCATACCGCCGCCAACCACTCCAGGTCCAAGCGTATGGGTCTGGATCAAAGCTCTGACGCCAGGGAGATGACCGGCATGCCTCGATATAACCCGTGGCCATGACGGGCCATACCTGGGGACTCACATTAGGAACAACATCGGGCGTACCGGTACTGTTCTGCCTAACCCTCGTACGAACACTGACAGGCGCGTCAGTTCACCATGACATCCGCCAGGACAGAGTGGAGCACCACGATCGAGAGACGACGCCTGCACATGGCGACAGTGACAGACAGGGCCACGACGTGGAGCTATCCCTGTTGACGTCTACAGGGTCGGTGGGACCCATGTGAAGGAAAAGAAGGACCCATCGATCCTGGAGGATTTCTTCTCCTTCTCCTTCCCCTCTTTTTCCATCGCTGTAACCCCTGCTTTCCCTTGGCCTATAAAAGGGAAAGCAGGGCATCCCATTAAGGGGACCGATCCCGCATCCGAACACATCCGAGCTCGACTCAATTTGAACCGATCGGAACTCATCGCAACACACCACCAGAGACTTGGGACCCGTCCCTCTCTCAACCATTTGTAACCCCTACTACGAACTTTCAGTGCTAGTAACACGAGCAGCAGCAACGAACTGGACATAGAGACATTCTTCCCGAACCAATATAAACCTTGTGTCCTCTTAGCACACCATCCGGGCCAGATGCGCAATATTAGAAATTTACTTGTTGGTGGCAACTCGAAACACCGACAAGAGGTAATAATATTATTAGAACTATTGATAAGCTCATAAATCCAGTTAATGCAACATGGGATGTGGATTTGGTGAAGTCAATTCTTTGGGCAGTTGATGCAGTTAGGATACTTCAAATTCCTATCACTAATGGAAGGGAAGATTATGTGGCCTGGCATTATAATAGAAACAGATTATTCACAGTCCGATCAGCATACCACTGCCAATGGAAAGACATATATGGGCGAAGACATCATGTTATGCAAGCTAGGGGTGCAGGAAAAAGTAACTTGTGTAAGAAATTGTGGAAGTTGCAGGTTCCCGGAAAGACTAAAATTTTCAGATGGCGAGCCCTCCACGGATTAATTCTAGGGCGGGCAATTATTGCAAACCGCCGTACTGGAAACTCTAGAGGCTTTCCTGTATGTTTGAATGGAACAGAGGACATTAAGCACACCATCTTTGAGTGCGATAGACCAAAGGAAGTGTGGAGGGCACTGGGCATCTGGGAGTCGCTCATTCGGCTACTAGCGGTGGACCGGTCCGGTGCGATAGTCTTGGAGGAGGTAATCCGAATGGGCGACCAAGTTCGAGCTATGGACGTTGGCTTGGCCAAACTCATTTTGACTGGGGGCTGGTACATCTGGTGGGAGCGCAGACAGTATGTTCGTGGAGAAAATATTAAGTGACCAGAGACCATCCAGGTCAGCTCTATCCAATGCTGCCCTAACTAGAAACTATAAAATGTCTATTAAGAAGGAAGCCAAGGTGCGTAAGGGGTGGCAAAAACCTCCAGAAGGAATTATCATGGTTAATGTGGATGCATCGTTTGATGATGATGTGGGGTGTGGAAGCACAGAAGTTATAATTCGAGATCACTCAGGGGGGTTGATTGCAGCCGCGCATAGCTTTGTTCCTTATGTAGGTAGTAGACTTGTCATTCAGGCAGACTGTACGGAGGTGGTAGAAACTATGAAGGAGGGAGGATTCATGGCAACCTTGGCGGCTGCCATCTATGACGAATGCATTGTTATATGGAGCGGGTTCCAGGAAATTTCTATCGAGCACTGCAGTAGAGATGCTAATCGTGTAGCACACGAGTTGGCAAGGCGAGCTATGCAAACCAAGATAGATTGTATTTGGGACAATGAGCCCCCTAGTTTCATTCATAAGTTCGTACTAAACGATATAACTATCTTCAATCAATAAAGCTCGGGTATGCTTTGTCAAAAAAAAATGAAAAAAGTTTCCTTTGGAAAAAATTTCCTTCTTCGCGGCGGCCGCTCGCCTGTCGCGTCGCCTGCACGCTGTTGTTCGAGGACGGGTTCATCAGCCTCGAGGAGCTCGGAGCGTTGTTCCAGGACGGTGACCAGTCGGACATGCTGCGCGCTTCCTCCGCCGAGTATGCGGAGGAGCTGCGCCTCACGCTGGAGGAGATGAGGGCCGAGCGGTGTGCATAGATCGTCGCGGCAGTGGACCGAGACAGCAACGGGGTCATCTCCTTCGACGAGTTCAAGGCCACGGTGGCCACCGAGCCGGCGGCCTGAGCCATATAGGCGCCCGCACCACACCCACAAGTACGTGTATGTTTTCATCTCCGATTGTTGGTCGACATGAGGCACATAGGCCACTACTATGTAACCATAATTAACAGATGTAGAATACTAAGGGAAATCCATTATTTAGGGTTTCACGTTCTACACTTCTACTGGACTTCAACTGTGGTGCTGCGTCGTTGTGATCGACTGGATACTTGAGAGGGTCAGTGCCGAAGTCTTCCCCATGTCGTGATGTTCACAAATGGAGTCACTGGGTAAAAAAAAAATAGCAAATCTTTGGCAGACACAGACAACAAATGATGGTTTATCAGACTTACCTGTTTTACCATTAGAAGTTTCAGTTCCATTCAAAGATGCACTTGAATTTTCATTAAAAAAAAAAGATGCACTTGAATTCCTATTTGGCTTGTCCTCTGCAGCAGCTTGAGTTCTATCAGTAACTTCACTACTTCTATCCTCAGCAGGGATTTCAGATCTAACATAATACTCATTGCGTCTTCTTTATAAGTTTTAGAAGGTGTGCATCCTGAATAGAAGGCAGCAAAACGTGATTGGAACATTATACCATGTAACTGGTATCTTTGCGGAAGCCCTCAGGCTGGTCCTCACTCAGGTCCTCCAAAAGAAGGGCTTAACCCTGAATCCTATTACAAGCTTGTATTATATAGCCCCTTGCAGGTACTAGAAACTGTATTATGATATTCTAAAGACTCTCTTAATTGTTGGATATATTATGGACTTGGCCCGTATAATATCTAATAAATCAAATAAAACTCTATGTTACGTAACATTAAACATTGTATGGTTTAATACCATACGGGATTTTGACTAAACATTAACTCAGCTTATATGGTTGGAAATTCTTCATCTTAATTGAGAAGCTGAGAAAAGGACAAAGGCGTGCACACGTGCGCGCGTGCCGCCGCCACCGCCGACGCGGGCCGTGGCAGGCGGGCGGCGAGCGGGCTAGCGTGGCCAGTCTTTTGCCACTTAAATCCACATAATCACGGGAGTTTTTCTTCTTGATGGTGGAGGCGAATTGATTGCGCCAGTTACCGTCCCTTCCGCTTTCCGTCTCCTGGGATTCTCCGCTGCCTTTCTCCCTTCCCGTCGCAGCCATATATTCACAACCCTCCGCTGGTCCAGATCACGTGCTTCACTCCCGAGAGAAACCACATCACAGCAGCCCTCTGGCTTCCCCGTCCCGTACTTCTGCGCGTACGGAGTAGCGGGAGAGCAGATGCCTCTGGAACCCTCGTCCGCCTGAGAACTCTGCACGGGGCGAGCGACGATTAGGTTTTTGGGGAGCGATCCACGACTGCTCGTCCACGTACGTCTTCTTCCTGGTGATGATCGCTCTCGGAACCCGATTGCTTGCGGAACAACAAGGCGTCTTCTTCCTGGTGATCCGTTCGTGGGACTGCATTGCGAACACCGTCCTGCATCGACTATGGTCCATGACTTCGAGCAATGCACTATGTCGACTAGTGCGAATGGAGCCTCCGATGCCCTCGGCATGGAACCCTCCGTTGGGTATATTCTTATCTCTGTAATTACCGCATTTTGCATTCTTACTGTATCGATCTGTATGTCATGTATGCATACTATAGTGTTCAGTAGAGATATACACATGCACATATATGCCGTCATGAGCCTGCTGATGTTATATTTCTGGATTAAATTGACCGTGAAAATGCCTAAATTTCTAACAATCCAAAAACCTAATGTTAGGCAATTTTCTGTCAGTTGTTTTGCTGCTGCTTTGAAGCCAAGTAATTTTGATGGCAAGAATTTCATGATATGGCGTGCCAAGATAGTATTGTGGTTAACTGCGATGAACTGCTATCACGCCACGCAGGGGAAGCCTAAACATTTTACTCCTAAGGAGGAGCAAAAGTTCTTGGCTGCTGATAACCTGTTTCAAGGCACCGTGATTAGTGCACTTCATCCTAAGTATGAGAAAAACTACATATCTTGCACATCAGGCAAAGAGTTATGGGATGCTCTTGAGGTAAAGTTTGGACTTTCTGATGCTGATAGTGAGTTGTACCTTATGGAGCAACTGTATGACTACAAAATGGTTGAAAACCGTTCTGTAGTCGAACAGGCTCATGAGATACAGGCGCTAGCAAAGGAACTAGAACATTTCCCATGTTTGTTGCCCGACAAGTTTGTGGCCGACGGAATAATCGCTAAGCTGCCACATTCTTGGAGGGATTTTGCTACTTCTCTAAAACACATGAGACAGGAGTTTAGCGTGGCTAAACTTATTGAATCTCTTAATGTTGAGGAGAGGGCGAGAGCAAAGGACAACTGTGGAAAATGAGTTGAGTCTTCCGCTGCCAATATGGTGCAGAAGAAAAACTCATTTGCATCTCGTAATAAAAAAAGAAGAACATGAAAGAGAACAACAATGCAAAGCCTAAGCAAACTGCACAGTTTAAGAAGAAAAACAACAAGAAAGGTGGAGGTTGCTTTCTTTGTGGGAGTGATGGGCATTGGGCAAGTGCGTGCCTAGACCGCAAATATAAGCAAGAAAAGAAATCAGCAAACGTGGTGATTAGGGAGACTGGAGGAGGAACATCTGGGTATGGTAATTCTTTACCTTTTGTTCTTTTAGTTGGTCTTTCACCTGAGTGGTGGATGAACAGCGGTGCTAATATTCATGTGTACTGATGTTTCTTTGTTTACTTCCTATCAGGCCGGCAGGACTGGAGCCTTGCTGATGGGAAACGGTTCGCATGCGCGTGTTCTTGGTGCTGGTACGGTCGTTCTGAAGTTTACTTCGGGAAAGAAGGTGCTATTAAAGAACGTGCATGGAATTATTCATGAGCGGACACCACCATACTCACCACAGTCCAATGGGATTGCAGAGAGAAAGAACCGTACTCTAACTGATTTGATTAATGCCATGTTAGAGACTGCGGGACTATCTAAGGAATGGTGGGGTGAGGCTATATTGACAGCGTGTCATGTCCTGAATAGAGTGCCCACAAAGAACAAAGAAATTACACCATTCAAGGAATGGGAGAAGAAGAGATTAAATCTCTCTTATCTGCGAACTTGGGGTTGTTTGGCAAAGGTGAATGTGCCAATAAACAAAAAGCGAAAGCTTGGACCAAAGACTGTTGATTGTGTTTTTCTTGGTTATGCTATTCACAGCGTGGGTTATAGATTTCTAATTATAAATTCTAGTATTTCTGAGATGGTTGTTGATACAATCATGGAATCTAGAGACGCTATATTTTTTGAGAATGAGTTTCCCATGAAAAATGCACCTAGCACGACTAGTCATGAATTTATAATTCCCCATGAGCATGAAAATTTTACTTCGATAGAACAAACTGAGGAACCCTATATGCAAAATCCTGGGGAGGATGACACTATAGTCACAAGGAAAAGTAAGAGACAGAGGACTGCAAAGTCTTTTGGTGATGACTATATTATGTACCTTGTGGATGACACACCAACGACCATTGAAGAGGCATATTCCTCTACTGATGCTGACTTATGGAAGGAAGCAGTACAGAGTGAGATGGATTATGTTATGTCTAATGGAACTTGGAAAATTATTGATTGACCTTATGGGTGCAAGCCTATAGGGTGCAAATGGGTGTTCAAGAAAAAGCTTAGGCCTGATGGTACTGTCGAGAGGTACAAGGCAAGGCTTGTGGCCAAGGGTTATACTCAAAAGGAATGTGAGGATTTCTTTGATACTTATTCACCGGTTGCCAGATTGACCACCATTCGAGTTTTGCTTTCCCTGGCAGCCTCTTATGGTCGTATCGTTCATCAAATGGACGTTAAGACAGCTTTCCTAAACGGAGAGTTAGAGGAGGAGATCTATATGGATCAGCTGGATGGGTTTGTAGCAAATGGTCAAGAAGGCAAGGTGTGTAAATTATTAAAGTCATTATATGGCCTAAAACAAGCTCCTAAGCAATGGCATGAGAAGTTCGACAGAACTTTAACATCTGCTGGCTTTGTTATGAATGAAGCTGACAAATATGTGTATTATCGGTATGGTGGGGGTGAAGGAGTTATTTTGTGCTTATATGTTGATGACATACTAATCTTTGGATCTAGCCTCAAAGTGATCGAGGAGGTGAAGGAATTTTTATCTAAAAATTTTGAGATGAAAGATTTGGGAGAGGCTGATGTTATTCTGAATATCAACCTTCTGAGAGAAGGTGATGGTGGGGTAACTCTGTTACAATCCCACTATGTGGAAAAGGTGCTTAGTCGCTTTGAGTTTAGTGACTGTACACCTGCTCCTACACCTTATGACCCTAGTGTGCTATTGAGGAAAAATCAGAGAATAGCAAGGGATCAGTTGAGATATTCCTAGATCATTGGTTCGCTCATGTATCTTGCTAGTGCAACAAGGCCTGACATCTCATTTGCTGTGCGCAAGCTGAGCCGGTTTGTGTCAAACCTGGGAGATGATCACTGGCATGCTCTTGAGAGAGTGATGCGCTATCTAAAGGGCACTATGAGCTATGGTATTCATTATACCGGACACCCGAAGGTGTTGGATGGCTATTGTGATGCCAATGGATCTCTGATGCTGATGAGCTTTATGCCACAAGTAGATGTGTTTTCGCTTAGAGGTGGTGCTGTTTCCTAGAAGTCTTGCAAGCAGACTATCTTAACGAAGTCTACAATGGAAGTAGAACTCACAACATTAGACACCACTGGCTCTAAGGCCGAGTGGCTTCGTGATCTTCTTATGGATTTACCGGTTGTTGAAAAACCCATACCGGCTATTTCTATGAACTGTGATAACCAGACTGTGATTACGAAGGTTAACAGTTCTAAGGATAACATGAAGTCCACAAGGCACGTTAAGAGATGACTAAAATCTGTTAGAAAATTGAGAAACTCTGGAGTAATAGCGTTGGACTATGTTCACACGTCTAACAATCTGGCAGATCAGTTCACTAAGGGTCTGTCACGCAATGAGATAGAAAGTGCATCGAGAGAGATGGGTTTAAGACCCACTTGAAATTTACTATAGTGGTAACCTGTTCTATGTGATCGGAAATCCCGTGAAGTAGAATGGTGAAACAAGCTAGTAGTACATTGTAAGGAAAGATCCTTAGTAAGACTCATTTATGATGTATATCTTTTCTTTCTGTAAGGCAGGTTGGTTTTTACCTTAATGTGTTCCAAGTGGCTTACTAAAGCAAAGATGTCTTACAGAACATCTTTTGAGGAGCACACCTATATGAGTCAGACTGTTGGTCACAGTCTATGAGATTTGGGTGATCTCTAAATACTCATGAATGGCACTAGAGTATGACTTATATGCTTCAAATAGAGGGGATGTCTTTTGTAGCCAAGTATCAGCTAAGGACTTTAGTGACATTCACCTCACACAAAACTATCAATTCAAGGCTTAGTCCATTGTTTAGTTGTGACTGAGTGAAACTATTGTTCTAGATGAATGTTCAACTTAACAGTCTCCATCAAAACATTGGTATATAAAAGAAATGTGGTTCTGAGACTACTTTGTTACAAACCCTAAAGTTTGGTGGGGATTGTTGGATATATTATGGGCTTGGCCTGTATAATATCTAATAAATTAAATAAAACTCTATGGTACGTAACATTAAGCGTTGTATGGTTTAATACCATACTGGATTTTGACCGAACGTTGACTCAACTTATATGGCTGGAAATTCTTCATCTTAATTGAGAAGCTGAGAAAAGGACAAAGGCATGCCACACGCACGCGTGCGCGCCGCCGCCGCCGGCCGGGCCATGGGCCCGGGCGCGGGCGCGGGCCGTGGCCGTGTGAAAGGTCCTAATGGCTAGAGGGGGGTGAATAGCCTAATAAAATTTCTACAACAACACTTAACAAAAGAATTAGACAATTATGAGGCGAAGCCAGTTTTGCACTAGCCTACCAAAATGCAAGCCACCTACCACAATTCTAGTTTAGATGGAATATATCCACACAATAGCTATATCACTGCACTAAGTTAGTGTGCTCTCAAAATCTAACTAAAGAGCCACAGTAACCAAACTAATAAGCTCTCACAACTAGTTACACTAAAGAGCTTGACAACTAGTTTGCGGTAATGTAAAGAGTAGGCAAGAAGATTATACCGCCGTGTAGATGTATGAACCAATCAATCACAAGTGTGGATAACAATGAAGACCAATCACCTCGAAACCAATGATGAACACAATGATTTTTTACCGAGGTTCACTTGCTTTCCGGCAAGCTAGTCCTCGTTGTGGCGATTCACTCACTTGGAGGTTCACGCGCTAATTGGCCTCACATGCCAAACCCTCAATAGGGTGCCGCACAACCAACACAAGATGAGGATCACACAAGCCACGAGCAATCTACTACAGTATCTTTTGGAGCTCCGCTGGGGAAAGGTTGAGAACCCCTCACAATCACCACAATTGGAGCCGGAGACAATCACCACCCTCCGCTCGACGATCCTCGCAGCTCCAAGCCGTCTAGGTGGTGACAACCACCAAGAGTAACAAGAGAATCTCGCAATGAAACATGAACACCAAGTGCCTCTAGATGCAAACACTCAAGCAATGCACTTGGATTCTTTCCCAATCTCACAAAGATGTTTAATCTATGATGGAAATGAGTGGGAGGGCTTTGGCTAAGCTCACAAGGTTGCTATGTCAATGTAAATGGCCAAGAGAGTGAGCTTGAGCCGGCCATGGGGCTTAAATAGAAGCCCCCATGAATAGAGCCATTGTACCCCTTCACTGGGTACAGCGCGGGGTGACCGGACGCTCCGGTCTGATCGACCAGACGCTGGCCCTCAGCATCCAGTCACGTGATACTCGCCACGTGTCCCCACTTCAAATACAGTTCGTCAGATTTCAATGGTCATCTTGTTGACCGGACACTGCGCACAAACTGACCGGACTCTGAGCCACCAGCGTCCGGTCGTTTCCAGTAAGGTTCCAAACACGAATTTTCATGACCCGACGCGCCCGACCGGACTCACCCAGCGTCCGATCCCTCAACATCTCCTCTATGCGCCTCACGTCAGCGTACATCAGCACTGACCGGACGCACCCTGCCAGTGTCTGGTCACAGAGCGACCCAGCGTCCGGTCGTTTGACCGACGCCAACGTCTTTGCTTGATACACCTGACCGGACGTGCCGGTCCAACTGAGGCCAGCATCCGGTCACACCTAGTGACCTTCATATTTTTTGTCTAGGGTGCCGGTGGCACCATCGGACTGTCCGCACTCTACAGGCAGACACTCCGCCGGTGGAGTTTCTTACCCTTGCACCTAAACTTCACCACCCTTGATCAAATGTGCCAACCACCAAGTGTATCACCTTGTGCACATGTGTTAGCATATTTTCACAAATATTTTCAAGGGTGTTAGCACTCCACTAGATCCTAAATGCATATGCAATGAGTTTGAGCATCTAGTGGCACTTTGATAACCGCATTCTGATACGAGTTTCACTCCTCTTAATAGTATGACTATCGATCCTAAATGTGATCACACTCACTAAGTGTCTTGATCACCAAAACAAAATGGCTCCTACAATTTCTACCTTTGCCTTGAGCCTTTTGTTTTTCTCTTTCTTCTTTCCAAGTCCGAGCACTTGATCATCACCATGGCATCACCATCATCATGTTATGATCTTCATTTGCTTCACCACTTGGAGTGTGCTACCTATATCATGATCACTTGATAAACTAGGTTAGCACTTAGGGTTTCATCAATTCACCAAAACCAAACTAGAGCTTTCAATCTCCCCCTTTTTGGTAATTGATGACAACCCTTTCACAAAGATATGAATTGAAATTCAATTGAATCTATGTTGCTTGTCCAAGCATTTTTACCATTTGTAAAAGGATATGGACAAGTTTTATGAACCCCAAATGGTAGCAATTTCTCCCCCTACATATGTGCTAAGAGTTTGGATTTTAGCTTGCACATATGCTTAGATAGGAAATATAGGAGACAATGTCTACCAAGTGATGCTAAGGTATAAAAGATGGACCTTTGAAGCGTGATACCAATCGAAGTGCACCAATATACCATCCTTAGCACCATGGTTAGCTTGATACCACTTGGAAACAACACTTTGGAAATGAAATCATTAGATGGCCTATGCATGCTAGTTTTCCATTTCATCATTCAAACCTACAACTAGCATACACCACACAAACATGGATATTAAAATTTGAAACATGTGCCATGCAAGCAAACATATGAAATGCATATTCAAATGCACCATACAAGTTTATGAGCTTGCTCCCCCTACTTGTGTGCTCAAAATTTTAATTGATTCCTTTCCTTTGTCATATCTCTCCCCCTATGTTAAATTCTCCCCCTATCACTTATCTTTATTTCTCTCTCCTTTGGTGTCTATTTACTATCTTTGTGCACTATTTATCCCCCTTTGTCATCAATGACCACAAAGGTTTAAAAGGTAGATAGGTTAGGATTATCAATGTCAATCAATGGGGTGAGGATCATTTTCCCAAATTTGGTCCAATCTAGATTATTTGCTAAAGATACTTAACTCAGTTTGATCCAAGGACAAGCTTCTTCACACCTCCAAATAAGGGTTATCTTGTACCAAGTTGAGTTAAACACTTAGAGCTCATTTTCTAGATTAAACACTAGGTTTATAAGCCCACAAATATGTCATATGCTATCACTAGATCAAGTCAAGCATAGAAGCAATAGTGATACCATATGAACATCAAATTCATTTGATTTTCATGAATGAGCCTAATAAAATGAAGAGATGACTAGATGCACTAAACATGTCCTTAGCAAGGATGTATGCCATGCCAATCAACTTTTACCTTGGATTGCTCGAAGGAGAGACATGTCATATAAGTGGGGGGTGCATCAACACATATTTGAGAAATCCAATATGTTCAACTCATTCCTTAGCTTGCAAAACCTTTTCTCATCCAATGGCTTGGTGAATATATCAGCAAGTTGATCTTCGGTGCCTACACTCTCAATGCAAATGTCTCCTTTTTGTTGGTGATCTCTTATGAAATGGTGGCAGACATCAATGTGCTTTGTTCTTGCATGTTGAACCGGATTATTGGTCAACTTGATTGCACTCTCATTGTCACATAGCAATGGCACTTTCTTGAACTTGATTCAAAGTCACTCAAAGTGGCCTTCATCCAAGTATTTGTGCACAACAACTACCAGCAGATATGTATTCGGCTTTGGCGGTTGATAATGCAACACTATTTTGCTTCTTTGATGACCATGAAACAAGTGATCTTCCCAACAATTGACATGTGCCCGAGGTGCTCTTCCTTTCAAACTTGCATCCTGCATAATCTAAGTCGGAGTAACCAACTAGCTCAAACTTTGCTCCTTTGGAATACCACAATCCAACATTTGGTGTATGCTTCAAGTACCTCAATATTCTTTTTATAGCCTTTAAATGACTCTCTTGGTGAGGCTTGAAATCTAGCACACATGCATACACTAAACATCATATCCGGCCTTGATGTGGTCACATAGAGTAGGCTTCCAATCATAGACCGATACATCTTTTGATCCACCATGTTGCCACTAGCATCACTATCCAAGCTTCCATTTGTCCCCATTGGTGTACTAATAGCTTTACTATCATCCATTCCAAACTTCTTGAGCATGTCCTTGATATACTTGCCTTGACTCACAAATGTGCCATTCTTCATTTGCTTGATTTGAAGACCAAGGAAGTAACTAAGCTCTTCAATCATGGATATTTCAAACTCATTAGCCATCATCTTTCCAAACTCATCACAAAAGTCTTGATTGGTTGATCCAAATATGATATCATCAACATAGATTTGCAACACAAATAGATCTTTTCCAATCTTCTTGATAAAAAGAGTAGTATCAACCTTGCCCATTGTGAACCCTTTAGAGAGTAGGAAGTCCCTCAATCTCTCATACCATGCTCTAGGTGCTTGCTTCAAGCCATACAATGCCTTCTTCAACTTGTACACATGGTTGGGCTTCTTGTCATCTTCAAAACCGAGAGGTTGCTCAACATATACTTCTTCATTGATATATCCATTGAGAAATACACTCTTAACATCCATTTGATAGAGCTTGATGTTGTGGGCACAAGCATAGGCTAGTAAGATTCTAATTGCTTCCAATCTAGCAACCGGGGCATATGTTTCTCCAAAGTCAAGACCTTCAACTTGTGTGTAGCCTTGTGCTACCAATCTTGCTTTGTTCCTTACTACTATCCCATCTTAATCTTGCTTGTTTCTAAAAATCCATTTGGTTCCAATCACATTGTGTCCCTTTGGTCTCTCTACTAATTTCCATACTTGATTTCTAGTGAAATTATTCAACTCTTCATGCATAGCATTTACCCAATCAACATATCTCAAAGCTTCATCTATCTTCTTTGGTTCAATGGATGACACAAATGAGAAGTGTTCACAAAATGATGCCAATCTTGATCTTGTTTGTACACCTCTAGAAATATCTCCAATTATGGTGTCCAATGGATGATCCCTTGCAACATTGGTTGGTTGGAGGATTGGAACTTGATTGCTTGCACTTGCTTGATCATTGGGTAGAGATGATGTACTAGCCACTTGATCTTGTTCATTTCCATGAGAGCCACTTGTACTTGCTTGATTTATATCATCTTGCATATTTGAGTTGGAGAGCACTTGCACTTGATCATCTTCATCATCATTCACTTGCCTAGGCCTCAATTCACCAATATCCATGTTCTTCATGGCATTTGAAAGTTGAATGCCTCTAATATCTTTCAAGTTCTCATTCTCTTCTTGTGAACCATTGGTTTCATCAAATTCAACATCATGAACTTCCTTAAGAGTACCACTATCCAAATTCCAAACTTTATATGCTTTGCTTGTGGTGGAATAACCAAGTAGGAATCCTTCATCACATTTCTTATCAAACTTGCCCAATCTAGTGCCTTTCTTCAAAATATAGCATTTGCACCCAAAGACTCTAAAATATGCAATGTTAGGCTTTCTACCATTCAAGAGCTCATATGGTGTCTTCTCTTTCAATCGGTGACAATAGAGGCGGTTGCTACAATAGCAAGCCATGTTGATAGCTTCGGCCCAAAAGGATTGACTCACATTGTACTCACTAAGCATAGACCTTGCCATATCAATGAGTGTTCTATTCTTTCTCTCAACAAGACCATTTGATTGTGGAATGTACTTGGCCGAGAATTGATGCCTAATTCCAAACTCATCACACAACTCATCAATTCTAGTGTTTTTGAACTCACTACCATTGTCACTTCTAACTCTCTTGATGGTTGTTTCAAACTCATTGTGAATGCCATTGATAAATGATTTGAATGTTGTAAATACATCACTTTAGTCTACTAGAAAGAATACCCATGTGTATCTAGTATAATCATCCACTATCACAAAGCCATATTTGTTACCACCAATGCTAGTGTATTGTGTTGGCCCAAACAAATCCATGTGTAATAACTCAAATGCTTTACTAGTGCTCATCATGCTTTTCTTAGGATGGGTGTTTCCAACTTATTTTCTAGCTTGATAAGAGCTACAAAGCTTATCCTTCTCAAACACAACATCTTTCAAGCCTCTAACCAAGTCATGCTTAACCAATCTATTCAATTGTTTCATTCCAACATGACCAAGCCTTCTATGCTATAACCAACCCATGCTAGACTTAGTGAACAAGCATGTAGATAATCTAGCTTCACTAGCATTAAAATCAACCAAGTATAGATTCTCATATCTAAAGCCTTTGAAGATCAAGTTAGAGCCATCTACACTTATGATCTCTACATCATCTACTCTAAATATGCATTTGAATCCAAGATCACACAATTAAGCCACGGAAAGCAAATTAAAGTTCAAGCTCTCTACTAGCAACACATTGGAAATGCCCATATCATTGGATATTGCAACCTTACCAAGCCCTTTGACCTTGCCTTTGCCATTATCACCAAAAGTGATACAATCATAACCATCATTGCCATTGGTGTTGATTGAGTTGAACATTCTTGCATCACCGGTCATGTGTTGAGTGCACCCACTATCAAGAACCCAATGCCTTCCTCCGGCTTTGTAATTGATCTACAAAAGAAGATCAATTCTTTTTAGGTACCCAAACTTGCTTGGGTCCTTGAAGGTTAGTCACTAAGCTCTTTGGTACCCAAATGGCTTTCTTCTTTGAGCCCATCCATGGTTTACCAATGAATTTAGCCTTCATACCATTTGTACCCTTAATAAGCATATAGCATGAATCAAGCTTAAGGGAGGATACATTAGCATTTTTGCTCTTGTTGGTGCATTCATGCTCTTTATGACCCACTTGCTTGCAACTAATGCAAAACCGACCATTGTTCTTCACAAAACTAGTCTTGTAAGGAGCAAAGGCCGCCTTGCCTTTCTTGGGGGTATAGCCTAATCCCTCTTTGTAGAGAGAAGCTCTTTGGCTACCCAAGCACATAAGCAAGCGGTCCTCACCACCATAGGCCTTAGCCAAGGTGTGAGTGAGCTTGTTAACCTCCTTCTTGAGATTTTCATTCTCAACCACTAGTGAGGCATCACAAGTGAGACCATCGCCACTAGATGAGGTGGAAGTGGAAGTACTACAAGAAGGGTTAGTAGAAGGAGAAATGATAGGCATAGATAGTGATTCATCAATTATATCACAAGTTAAACCTACATCACAAGTATCAACATGCTTCTTTTTATTTTGCTCATCAAGCAAAGAAGAATGAGCCTTTTCAAGCTTTTTGTGAGCTTTGCCAAACTTCTCATTGGCTTCCTCTAGCCTCTCATGAGATGCATTGAGCTCATCAAAGGCTTGCTTAAGGGCTTTTAGTTCCTTACGCAAGCTTTTGTATTCCCTTCTCTTGATGTCAAAGTGTTCTCTAACATCTTCTAGCATGTCAATTAATTCATCCTTAGTAGGTTCATCATCACTATCACTATCATTTTCATTTTCATTATCATCATCATGTTCTTCATTACTTTCATCATCACAAGTTTGTACCTTAGTGGCCTTAGCCATGAAACATGATGAAGAGTCGAAGAGAGAAGACTTTTCATTTATGGCAATGCTTGCTAGAACCTTCTTCTTGGTGGTCTTGTGATCATCACTATCATCATCATCATCACTCGAGGAAGCATCACTATCCCAAGTGACCACATATGAACCACCCTTCTTCTTCTTGAAGGCCATCTTGTCCTTCTTCTCTTTCTTTTCCTTCTTATCCTTCTTCTTGTTCTTCTTGTTGTCATCATCATTGTCGCTTTTTTATGGACATTGAGCAACAAGATGATCTTTCCTTCCACACTTGAAACACCTTCTTGACTCTTCCTTGTTCTTGGATGAAGACTTCTTTCTTCTAGCACGATAGCCCTTCTTCACCATGAACTTGCCAAATCTCTTAACAAAGAGAGCCATCTTCTCATCATTATCATCATCCCATGAATCATCCTCTTTACTTGATGTTTCTTGCTTGGCTTTGCCCTTGGATGACGTGGCCTTGAATGCCACGCTCTTCTTCTTGTCATCTTTCTTCTCATCTTTCTTCTCCCTCTTTTCTTCCTTCTCATCATCATCTCTATATGTATCATCGGTCATTATGTCTCCCAACACTTGATTTGGTGTCATGGTGTCCAAACCACTCCTCACTAGAATAGTGACTAATGTACCAAATCTTGAAGGCAAACATCTCAAGAACTTGTGGGAGAAGTCCTTGTCCTTCACCTCTTCTCCAAGTGCTTTGAGATCATTGACAAGCACTTGAAGCCTATGGAACATCTCCGGCACACTCTCATCCTCCTTCATCTTGAAGCTTGCAAACTTCTCTTTGAGAATGTATGCCTTTGCACCCTTCACGGCTTGAGTGCCCTCAAATGATTCTTCCAACTTCTTCCAAGCCTCATGAGCCATCTCAATATTCTTGATTTGCTCAAATATTCTCTCATCAATTGCATCATGAATAGCACTTAGAGCAATGTCATTGTTTTGGAGAAGCACTTCTTCGGCCACGGTGGGATTCTCCAGATCCTCAATCTCAATTTTGGTTTCTACCATCTTCCACACTCTTCTATTGATTGACCTGATATGTGTGGTCATCTTTGATTTCCAATATGGATAATTTGTGCCAACAAATTGGGGTGGCTTCTTTGTGTTGTTGATTTGAGCCATTTTTACACCGAAGGTTGTTAAGCCTCAAATCATGGTGACCTCGGCTCTGATACCACTTAAAAGGTCCTAATGGCTAGAGGGGGGTGAATAGCCTAATAAAATTTCTACAACAACACTTAACAAAAGGATTAGACAATTATGAGGCGAAGCGAGTTTTGCGCTAGCCTACCAAAATGCAAGCCACCTACCACAATTCTAGTTTAGATGGAGTATATCCACACAATAGCTATATCACTACACTAAGTTAGTGTGCTCTCAAAATCTAACTAAAGAGCCACACTAACCAAACTAACAAGCTCTCACAACTAGTTACACTAAAGAGCTTGACAACTAGTTTGCGGTAATGTAAAGAGTAGGCAAGAAGATTATACCGCCATGTATATGTATGAACCACTCAATCACAAGTGTGAATAACAATGAAGACCAATCACCTTGGAATCAATGATGAACACAATGATTTTTTACCGAGGTTCACTTGCTTGCCGGCAAGCTAGTCCTCGTTGTGGCGATTCACTCACTTGGAGGTTCACGCGCTAATTGGCCTCACACGCCAAACCCTCAATAGGGTGCCGCACAACCAACACAAGATGAGGATCACACAAGCCACGAGCAATCCACTAAAGTGCCTTTTGGCACTCCACCGTGGAAAGGTCGAGAACCCCTCACAATCACCACGATAGGAGCCAGAGACAATCACCACCCTCCGCTCGATGATCCTCGCTGCTCCAAGCCATCTAGGTGGCGGCAACCAACAAGAGTAACAAGCGAATCTCGCAGCGAAACACGAACACCAAGTGCCTCTAGATGTAAACACTCAAGCAATGCACTTAGATTATCTCCCAATCTCACAAAGATGTTTAATCTATGATGGAAATGAGTGGGAGGGCTTTGGCTAAGCTCACAAGGTTGCTATGTCAATGTAAATGGCCAAGAGAGTGAGCTTGAGCCGGCCATGGGGCTTAAATAGAAGCCCCCACAAATAGAGCCGTTGTACCCCTTCACTGAGTACAGCGCGGGGTGACCGGACGCTCTAGTCCGATCGACCGGACGCTGGCCCTCAGCGTCCGGTCACATGATACTCGCCACGTGTCCCCACTTCAAATACAGTTCATCAGATTTCCACGGTCATCTTGTTGACCGGACACTGCGCACAAACTGACCGGACTCTGAGCCACCAGCGTTCGGTCGTTTCCAGTAAGGTTCCAAACACGAATTTTCACGACCGGACGCGTCTGGTCATGCCCGACTGGACTCACCCAGCGTCCGATCCCTCAACATCTCCTCTGTGCGCCTCATGTCAGTGTACATCAGCACTGACCGAACGCACCCTGCAGCGTCCGGTCGTAGAGCGACCCAGCGTCCGGTCGTTTGACCGATGCCAGCGTCTTTGCCTGATACACCTGACCGGACGCGCCGGTCCAACCAAGGCCAGCGTCTGGTCACACCCAGTGACCTCCGTCTTTTCTGTCTAGGGCGCCGGTGGCACCGTCATTCTGTCCGCACTCTACGGGCGAACACTCCGCCGGTGAAGTTTTTTACCCTTGCACCTAAACTTTACCACCCTTGATCAAATGTGCCAACCACCAAGTGTATCACCTTGTGCACATGTGTTAGCATATTTTCACAAACATTTTCAAGGGTGTTAGCACTCCACTAGATCCTAAATGCATATGCAATGAGTTTGAGCATCTAGTGGCACTTTTATAACTGCATTCCGATACGAGTTTCACCCCTCTTAATAGTACGGCTATCGATCCTAAATGTGATCACACTTACTAAGTGTCTTGATCACCGAAACAAAATGGCTCCTACAATTTATACCTTTGCCTTGAGCCTTTTGTTTTTCTCTTTCTTCTTTCCAAGTCCGAGCACTTGATCATCACCATCATCATGTTATGATCTTCATTTGCTTCACCACTTGGAGTCTGCTACCTATATCATGATCACTTGATAAACTAGGTTAGCACTTAGGGTTTCATCAATTCATCAAAACCAAACTAGAGCTTTCACCATGGTGTGGCGAGGCAGGCAGGCGGCGAGCGGGCGGGCGGGCGTGGCCAGTCTTTTGCCACTTAAATCCACATAATCACAGGAGTTTCTCTTCTTGATGGTGGAGGCGAATTGATTGCGCCAGTTACCGTCCCTTTCACTTTCCGTCTCTTGGGATTCTCCGCTGCCTTTCTCCCTTCCCGTCGCAGCCATATATCCGCAACCCTCCGCTGGTCCAGATCCCGTGCTTCACTCCCGAGAGAAACCACATCTCAGCAGCCCTCTGGCTTCCCCGTCCCATACTTCTGCGCGCACGGAGTAGCGGGAGAGCAGGTGCCTCTGGAACCCTCGTCCGCCTGAGAATCCTGCACGGGGCGAGCGACGATTAGGTTTTTGGGGAGCGATCCGCGACTGCTCGTCCACGTACGTCTTCTTCCTGGTGGTGATCTCTCTCGAAACCCGATTGCTTGCGGAACAGCAAGGCGTCTTCTTCCTGGTGATCCGTTCGTGGGACTGCACTGCGAACACTGTCCTGCATCGACTGTGGTCCACGACTTCGAGCAACGCACTATGTCGACTAGTGCGAATGGAGCCTCCGATGCCCTCGGCATGGGACCCTCCGCTGGGTACATTCTTATCTCTGTAATTACCGCATTTTGCGTTCTTATTGTATCGATCTGTATGTCATGTATGCATACTGTAGCGTTCAGTAGAGATATACACATGCACATATATGCCGTCACGAACCTGCTGATGTTATATTTCTGGATTAAATTGACCATGAAAATACCTAAATTTCTAACATTAATTAATTGATATAATGTCTGACAAGGACCGTTTAATGATATTGCTATATTATGATATTTTTACTGATTATTTTGACAAGAAGAAAATCTGAAAACGCTTCACTGTTAAAACATTGAAAATGCATAGTTATTATAATTTCAAGATGTTAGCTAGGTTTAGTCATTCTGATACGGTATCATTAACTATGTGTTTTTCTGTATTCTGAAAAAACTATACACAGTTACACTTGGGTTCATTGTACTGATGCCGTAAAGTGAATGAATGTTGCCGGTATTTTGTTTAGCGTATATCATTGTGGACAGGTTGTCCTTAATAATTTATTGGATGAACCTGTTCCTTGACAAAGGACTATGAAATTTTATATGTGCAGTATAGATGATCGCTATACTTTCTTGCTACTTATTCGGCTTGTTCGGCTTCTTTTTTCAGCTAGAACAGTGTTTTTCTCTCACAACAATTCAGCCGGAACAGTGTTTTTCAGCCAGTTTCAGCCAAGTTTCAGACCAGCGAACCATATTGTACTTGGAAACACTTTTGTAGTATAGGTTTGCCATGGTTCCTGGAGCCCCTTAAAGCAATACACATTTTTTAATCGTGCTAAAGCCTGTGTACGAAAATCATACTAAAATTGGTGGTCAGATAATCATACTAAAATCAAAGAAGTAAGTTTTCTTTTCTTCTTCATGCACTGAATAACGAAGCTGAAAATATAGGCAAAGTTTTGAGTGGCCAACTGATCATCCACTAATTAAATTGGTGGTCTCAATGTCAGGGAGTCATGGTTTAATTTGAACACGACTAAAAGTTACCGTAGCATTAGCATGGAGTATACTACTAGTTTAACAATTAATAAGTAGCTAATGGAGGGAATGCTTCATTCGGTAGCATAGAAATGTTGGGAGGTGTTTGGCTGGCTCAGGCCCCCTTCCCTCCGCCATTGCTTGCATCGTTGTGTTTCACCACGAGTTTTTCTAAAAGATATATACCTAGGAAACTCGTTGGTCTGGCATAGTTGGTACTCTCTCTATTTTAAATTATAGTTAATATTTTAAAAACCATATAAATATATTATTTATATATAATAAAACTAATTTGATATTCTAGGTGTTAATATATTTTTCTATAAACTTCGTTAAAGTTTTATAAACTTGACTTACGATAAATTAAGTGAAGTATTTATTAGAACTGATGGACTACTTGGTAGTGCCGCAGTGGACGTCTTGGAGCGTTTCTTTCCCTTCATGGACTCTAATTCGTGCTTATTCTTCTTGAGTAAAGTTCCTAGATAGCTAGCTTATAATTTGATAAAGAAAGCAGCCCTCTAGTTGTTATTAGGGGCCTGCCCTTCAAAAAGAAACTTCTCATGGGTCTTGATCTTTGCTCTAGAAATACTGAAATAGGTATATTCTTTGATTTTAGATGGTACAAAGAGGACCGCTAACTTTTGCATAATAGGCATTTGTGGCTTTGCACATCACACTACTTGTCAATCAAGATTTATTCCAATCTGACCGAAAGATCTCCTAAAGCAAATAGTACCACATATACACTAGCTGATTTGCAGCTACAAAATGTGTGTACCAGGCCACTGGAATGTGCATGCAAGGTATCGTTCACAGCTGTCAATTTTTCATAGACCACGCATCGTCAGCGGGCACCTGAACACCACACATATAGATATTGCCCGGCCATCAGCAGGGACTAAAACAAGCTGACCAACACCCTGTTCGTCAGCAGGCACCTGAACATCTTCGGCTCCGATAGATACCTATTTCTACAGTATTTTTTTACTGTAATGCCAAGACTGGTGGCTGCTGCGGCCACAACTGAGCACAACGGATTCTGCGGTAGCACCTCAGCTTTGCAGTGATTCAACTCTTGTCAAAAAGGTGACACAGACCCTTAGAATTGCAGGGGTCATTATCGCGAGAAAAGCAAACAAAATGCTCGGTCCAGGAATAGTTCTTCCTATTAGAAATTAGCCCCACAACGACAAACTCTCCACTAATCCCCGCACGCTACTGGATGAAAATATAATAATATTTATTGATGAGGTTCAACCAAATCTTATATATCTAGAGCATGGCTATGGGTGTTGTCCTAATACCGCAACACTGGTCGCTTGAGAGTCCAGGCAGGCGGCAAGGCACCGCCTTCGTCCCGTGAACCTATCGCTATGTTGCCATAATTACAATAGCAGTCCTCCTTTTCATATTTATGAGATAGGGTTTTAAAAGTCCGACTCCAACTCTATCCTGTATTGTCAAATACAACTCAAAGTCCTAATATAATCAAACTCGTATAAAATATTTGACACATATCTAAGAAACTCTACCTCGATGAATATTCCACCACCTATAGAAATCATCATGTTTGAAACTCCATGTTTACACTGGACTTGAGCTTTTGCCTTCGCCGCTCAACGATAGCTAGACTCCATCTGCAATTGAGCACCCTTCTCTTTTACCATCACAGTCTCTATCAAAGCAAAATTAGATACTTCTCTAGCCTTGAAACATGCCTGACTCGTTGAAGCTTTAGCTCCTTGTTTGGCATCATGAGCTAACTGAAACCAATAACGCACTTGAATTGACTACATACATGATACTAAGAACCTCACAACCGCTATCTAAGCCATATATAGAATTTTTCCCCATTACGCATTGCTCTTCGATTTCGATTCACATGCTACATCTGATGTCTTACTCTGTAGTCTCCTACAGCCCTAACCAACCAAATTACTTTATTTGCAAGTACAGACATCCGCAGATTACTCAAGCCCCATTGAATTTTGGTTATGCTTAAATATCATCAAAGAAATATCACCAAATGAGTTGTGTAGTTAAGCAAATCTATGACAATAGTTATTTTTATCATGATGATATTCACACCTAACATATTTTGAGATATCTTTCTAGCCTTTCAATACTCGAGTCAAGCAAAGTTCGTAGAGGAATAGTGGGATAGAGACATGCCATTCGAGAAGCTTGAAGAGAGAACCATTGAGGCCCTAAAAACCTTGGATCCTATATGGGATGAGCCACAGAGTCAGCATCGAGTATAGTTCTCATGGGTAAAGTTCGTTCATTTCAAACTCTCAAACTATCTGAAGAGCCTAATTTTCAACCTCCAACTCCAAAACCAGACACTCAACACCCCCCCCCCTAATGCTTGACCTAGACCACTACAACAAATACCCTTATACATGACGGTTCACATGTGACCTTTTAAGAAATCATTATAGAATTCTATCATCTGTGACGGTTCATTTCTGAAGTGATACATCTATGACGACTGGTTAAGTTGTCGTCATGGTTGGACGTCGCAGATCATTTTGGCACCTCTGTGGTAAATCTTAACTGTAAACTAATGTTTAAAATCAAATTAATTATAACACCCTAGGTGTTAGGCAGTCATTAACACTAATCATTGATGCATCAACGCAATTAATAAGAATTGTTGAAAGATATTAGGTGAGACTCCGGAAAAGCCAAGGAATTAAAACAATTACATGAATGAAAACAAGAAACATAATTGCATAGAAAGAGAAATAAAAATTAAGAAAAGAAGAAAAGAACACACCCGTTTACACGCACATCTCCTCTCCATGACTTATATAATATCTAAGATACCAAAAAAAGAGCAATTCAAAAAAAAAGAAAAAACATAAAAGAAATAAGAACTAAAAAACAAAGAGAGAGAGGAGGATACATCATACATGTCGACACCCAAATTCCCCATCCCCACCAAAGCCCACGAGCTCTCCCTCACGCCTGACTCCCTCTCTCCGTTGGTCTCCCTCACAGTGCCGCCGCTCCTTGCTCCTCCCACAAATGCCGACGCCTCCACCTCCAGCCAACACCTCCACCTTCAGCCGTCGCCCCTCCCTGCTCCTCCCCCACACGTCGTTGCCTCCGCCTCCGGCCGCCGTCGGCGCCCTCCCTGTCGGTCGGCGCCTAGATCCAGATCCAGATCTGCCTAGAGGTGATAGGGTTGCGGTGGCGGCCGAGAACGAGCACACAACCAGAGGCGACTGGGGCATGGTGGTGGCCGAGAACGAGCCTGCAACCGGTGGCGGCCGAGAACGAGCATGCAGCCGGAGGTGCATGCAGCGACAGGCGACATCTTCTGCGATGCGTGACCTAGGGTGGCAAACTACTAAAGGTGACTTTGCTACTAGCTACTGATACCATTAGGTCAAATTATGTTAGCATCATTGTTTTAGTATCGTTTGTTAACATGAAACTTTGTATTTTCCTGGTATAAATTATTATCTTTACAAGGCAGCTAGTTTTCTTAAGGAACAACGTCAGCTAGTTTCCTATAATTGAGTTGCACGTGACTTTGCTTGATGAGTGGCTGCTGAACTTGGACATGACTATGCATTTTTGCAGATAACATGTCATGTCCCTTTGAGGGTGTGAATTTGGAAATCTAGTTTTTCTTGTTCAACATAGATTACAAGCTGTTTTGCGCCCCCCCCCCCGCCATAACTTCTGTTATGCACAAGTGACACAGACCTACAATGTAAGATCCATACAGTAAATCAATTTGGATAGGAGGTCTTGTTTAGTGGTCTACTTTTGCTTGTTCAAAGTGCCTTCTTGTCGGGGACCAATACTAGGGTACCCAAAGAGGAGAAGCTAATGGCCGTCAACATTGATTCATCCGAGCAGTCAAGAACGCGACTACAGCTCCAACCAACCCCCAGATGCGCGGGCTCCGCCTTGCCCGACCTCTAGGGGCGGGGTCCACCTCGCCCGACCTCTGGGGGTAGGCTCCACCTCGCCTGACCCTAAGGTCGCAGGCTTCGCCTCGCTCGACCCCGAGTCCGTGTGCTCCACCTCGCCCGACCCTTGGGTTTGTGCTCCGCCTCGCCCGACCCCAAGGCCGCGGGCTCCGCTTCGCCCGATCCCAAGGCCACGGGCTCTGCCTCGCCTGACCCGTTGGGTGCGAGCTTCATCTCGTCCGATGGGGACCCATACCACCACCGACCACTCCAGGTCCAAGCGTATGGGTCTGGGTCAAAACACTGACACCAAGGAAGAGATCGACATGCCCTGATGTAACCCGTGGCCATGACAGGCCATACCTGAGGATTCACATCAAGAACAGTGTCGGGTGTGCCGATGCTGTTCTGCCTAACTCTTGTATGAACGCTGACAGGCGCGTTAGTTCCCTACGATGCCTGCCGGGACGGAATGGGACGCCATGACCGGCAGATGACGCCTACGCATGGTGTGAGTGATGAACAGGGCCGCGACGTGGAGCCATCCCTGTTGATGTCTATAGGATCGGCAAGACCCGCATGAAATAGAAGGACCCAGCGGTCCTAGCAGCCTTCCTCTCTCTCTCTCTCGTTGTTTTCTTTTCCTCCGCTATGACCCGCGCTTTCCCTTGGACTATAAAAGGGAAAGTAGGGCGCCTCATGAAGGAGATCGACCCATCGAGACCCGATCGGATCTAGATCCACACAAGAGCACAACACGAACAGACGGCTGAGCAACGATTGAGCTCTCAACCCCTATTCACCCCTTCCACTAGAGACTTGGGATCATTTCCCTCTCTCGCCTGTTTGTAACTCCTACTACAAACTTTCAGTGCTAGTAACTTTCTGCCCAAAATAGTATAAACCTCGTGTCCTCTAAAGCACACCATCCGATGTAGACGTGCAATACTAGAAATTTACTCATTGGTGGTAACTCAAAACACCGATAGTTGGCGTGCCAGGTAGGGGCCTTTTGTGCATCTCGACATCCATGCCAGATCTCGGATGGCTAGTCACAGTGTCAGCTGGGTTCCGGGCGCGCACGTGCGCTTCGAGAACCTGGACTTTATCGTCACAATGGAGGGAGAGTTGGCGCAGGCTCCTACCACCGCCCAACCTCTCCACTCCACCAACCTCGACATGATCGCCGAGGTGCTTGAGGAGCTACAGCTGCACACACCGGAGGCCCACGCCTCGGGGAATGACCAGCTCCTCGGCTTCAACTATGGGAGGTTACAGCGCCAGCTTGGTGCCTTCCTAGGACCCTGACCGTCCTAGGAGGACCTGGGCCGCCTCACCTTCTCATTCACCAACGTCATGACATAGCTTGTCGGAGAAGAGCCACTCTCCCCGGAATACCTCATCCGAAGCGCCCCGACAACGCTCCCGTTCAGTCTACGCAACACAACAGAAACTGCTGGCCTCCATGTGGCGCAGTGCATGCCCCCATCCCTTACGGATGGTGAGTTCATGGGGATGACCCAATATATCATAGAATCTTTCCACGACCTCCTTGCAGGAGAATCAGAGTCGCCCTCCAGCTCTGACTCTAGTAGGAGGAGCCATCACCCCTCTCGTGAATGTTTTATGGTAGGTACCCCTGAGGGACACGTCGAAAGCATCCATGAGGGAGAGGCTACCCCAATGAATGACTTCGACAACAAGGTCGAGAGGGATGCAAGGGACTCACCTCGCCTGCGGGTAGAGCAGCTAAATTCCCGACACCAAGAGCTCGAGGAAGCACAACCCCAGCTCAAAAAAGAACACGCGGAGCTCGAGCGAGAGATCGTGCACCACAGAGACAGTGGGCGTGCGTGCGCCATGGCCCACGACATGAACTGGAGGATCATCGAGGACGATGAAGCCCTCCCACACTTCACCCGGGCAAGTCAGAACATCGCTGCTACGGTGGCCTTGCTCTAGGGGCTTCCGGGGCCCGCGATGCCCAAGGATCGTCGGCCCATCGCGAGATTCGCACGCTACTTGAGCTTGCGGTGGCGCAGCAGGCCGAAAGCTTGTTGTCCCGATGATGCGAGCTCTATGCTAGCTAGCGCATGCCCTCAGAGCAACCCAACAAGGACGTGTCAGTCCACCAGGCATAGCAAGGCGACAGGCCATGCACCGTGGTCCCGGTGCATGAGCATCTCGGCCTCCACCAAGATGCACACGGCACCCTCGACGCCCGCAAGCATACACTAGGCGATGCGAGGGAGGGGGCTAGTTGTGGCTACCACCCACGTGCCAATAGCGGCGAGGGCCAAAGCCCGAGCCCTGACTTGCCGGGACCTTAGGTCTTCGGCCGACACATCCTCAACGCCGTCTTCCCACCACGGTACCGACCACCGACCAACATCCCAAAATACTCTAGGGAAACGAACCTCGGACTGTGGCTCGAGGATTATAGGCTTGCTTGCTAAGCCGGTGGAGTGGATAATGATAATTTCATTATCCGCAACCTTCCATTGTTCCTGGCCGATTCGGCGCGAATGTGGTTGGAACACCTTCCGCCCAACTGATGGGATCTCAAAGAGATCTTCATGGGAAACTTCCAGGGCATATACGCACGTCCTAGGAACCCATGGGATGTCAAAATCTACCGATAGAAGGCTGGGGAAACTCTTTGTGGGTACATCCGATGCTTCTCCCAGCAGTGCAATGAGTTGCCCAACGTCGCCGACACCGACGTCATAGAAGCCTTCCTGTCTGGGACCACCTACGAGTCCCTGGTTCATAAGCTAGGACATAAGGGCCCATGAACCACCAAGGAGCTCCTCGACATCACCACCAGCCATGCCTTAGGCGAGGAGGCGGTCAGGGCGATTTTCGACCGTATCAAAGGCAAGGCGAAGCGGGACGAGGATGCCGGCAAAGGCACCTCCAACCATCCTAGCAAGAAGAAGAACAAGCAGCAGCGCGAGAGCTTGCTCGTGGCCACCGCCAACCGCAAGGGGGGTTGGAAGCCCGCCGAGGGCACCCCGAACCACTTCAAGAAGTTGCTTGAAGGACCTTGCCTGAACCATGCTTTCCCCATAAAGCACCTATACAAGGACTGTGTCCTCATGAAGTGGTTCTTGTCTAGAGGCTCCAACAAGGGGGAGCATAGGGGGGACCCCAAGCCAGCCGTAGACGTCGCCAAGGGGAAGGAGCACGGATTTCCAACGCTAGATAGCTGCCTCATGATCTTCGAAGGGTCGATGGCCTATGACTCCAAGCGCCACTAGAAACTAAGTACGAGCCATCGGCAACCATCGGCAACCTGTCTCAACTTGGCACTCATAGATGCATCTGTTTATCCCTACAAGTTCAAGCAGGGTACTTCATTATATTAGTCGCACGTACGAGCAACTTGTAATGTCAAACTAAGTACGAGCCAAATTGGATAGTACCTTCTGTTTGAATCAAGAAATAAAATCGGGCATTCCATTTCCTGCACCCTCTCTAAGAAGGGTTGAAGTTTCCTGCGGGGTAGGTTTCTTTAATTCACGCCAGAATCCTCTTCTGAGATACTTTGGTTTGTAAACATCGTAAGCGACAGATTATCGAAAACCTTCTCAATTTTTTACCACGGCCTCGCACGTATGATATCACGAGACCTCGACAAATCTCATGATTTTCAGACTTCGTTTGCTTTTTTTAGAATTTAAAAACCATTCGGCCACACATTCGTGGTCGTGTTTACTGAACAAGATGTTCGAAATTTCTTTTCATGTCCTGGGTAAGGCCTCACACCGGATTCAATAACATGAATATCATTTTTCTACTCATTTTATTCTATTATTTGAATCACTTCAGTTTAAATTTGACTTATACCAAAAAAAATCCTTGAAAAGCAATAAATTAATTGAATATAGCAAACGGATTCAGAAATATACCAAATCTTAACATGGAGTACCACATCTTGTATGTAGAGAGTAGAAAAAGTTTCAAGGCCAGAAGTGAAAAAAAAACTTATTATTTCATGCAGTTGTAGCTCAAATTCAATGTATATCAATTAAAATTCTATAATTGCACTTAATAAATTAAAATTATCAAACGGATCCAAAAAATTACCAAAATTACACATGAATCAATCTATGTTCTCTATTGCCTATATAAAAAGCTTTGAAGTCAAACCCCAATTCGACCGTCACTTTGACTCCAAATCTTACCGAATCCATCTCAACGCTACGATCGTTCTTCTGAGATACTTCGGTTTAAAACAACGTACGTGACAGATTATCCGAAACCTTCTTAATTTTTTACCACGGTCTCCACGTATGATATCATGAGATCTTGACAAATCTCATAATTTTCAGACTTCGTTTGTTTTTTTTAGAATTTAAAAATCATTCGGCCACACGTTCGTGGTCGTATTTCCTAAATAAGATGTTCGAAATTTCTTTTCATGTCCTGGGTAAGGCCTCACACCGAACTCAATAACATGAATATCATTTTTCTACTCATTTTATTCTATTATTTGAATCACTTGTAGTTCAAATTTGACTTATACCAAAAAGTTCTTTGAAAAGCAATAAATTAATTGAATATAGCAAACGGATCCACAAATATACCAAATCTTAACATGGAGTACCACATGTTGTATGTAGAGAGTAGAAAAAGTTTCAAGGCCAGAAGTGAAAAAAACTTATTTTTTCATGCAGTTGTAGCTCAAATTCAATGTATATCAATTAAAATTCTATAATTACACTTAATAAATTAAAATTATCAAACGGATCTAAAAATTTACTAAAATTACACATGAATCAATCTATGTTTTCTATTGCCTATATAAAAAGCTTTGAAGTCAAACCCCAATTCGACCGTCACTTTGACTCCAAATCTTACTGAATCCTTCTCAACGCTACGATTATTCTTCTGAGATACTTTGGTTTGAAAACATTGTACGTGATAGATTATCTGAAACCTTCTTAATTTTTTACCACGGTCTCCACGTATGATATCACGAGATCTTGACAAATCTCATGATTTTCAGACTTCGTTTGCTTTTTTTAGAATTTAAAATTCATTCGGCCACACGTTCGTGGTCGTGTTTCCTGAACAAGATGTTCGAAATTTCTTTTCATGTCCTGGGTAAGGCCTCACACCGGACTCAATAACATGAATATCATTTTTCTACTCATTTTATTCTATTATTTGAATCACTTGCAGTTCAAATTTGACTTATACCAAAAAGTTCTTTGAAAAGCAATAAATTAATTGAATATAGCAAACGGATCTACAAATATACCAAATCTTAACATGGAGTACCACATGTTGTATGTAGAGAGTAGAAAAAGTTTCAAGGCCAGAAGTGAAAAAAAACTTTTTTAATATGCCAAGTGCCAAAATAAAACACTAGGCAAATGAAACGATTTGCCGAGTGTCACTAATGGACACTCGGCAAAGTTCTAACCGCCGGCACCCTGGTTGATGGCCGTCACACGTGGCGGTCTTTTGCCGAGTGTCTTGTCGTTGTTTGCCGATTGTTTTATTTCCTGCACTCGGCAAATAAGTTTTTTTACCGTGTGCAATTATTTTGCCGAGTGTTTATCTGTAGGCACTCGGTAAATATATTATTTACCGAGTGCTCGAAGGAATGCACTCGGTAAACCACCAGGCACTCGGTATATCTACTGTTTCCGATAGTGACATGTGTTGTAGAGTGTCTAATTAATTGTAGAGTTGGATGTTAAGGATCTCAAACTTTTGCCGTGGCTAGAGGTTAGCTCATGACTTTTTGTTCTTTTAAAAGAAAACATAAAGCACGACAATGTATGTACTCCGCGAAATGTTCTAGTAGTTTCGATGCAAGTAGCATCTTTGATGGCGGACTTGTCAAAGAGGACCAATGCTGCCGTACTATACCGACGCGGCCCTGATGGTTTGTGAGCTTTGAGCGCCAAGGCGAGATGATGGGGTGTGTGTGTGTGAGCAGTAGCAGTAAGAACCTGTTCTACAGTACTATTTCAGTAGTACTTTTCAACGAATGAATAATATTTTTTTTACAACAAATCAATATAAATATCAGCATAAGCTAAATTTCAGCGAAACGAACCGGGCCCATCTGAACAGCAAGGGGCAGGCGTCTGAGAGCGGCCGGTGTACGCAAGCGGCCCCTCCAAAAAAAAATCCGCCCCACTCTCGCATCAACCCGCT
The DNA here is from genome assembly GCA_904845875.1 of Miscanthus lutarioriparius. NCBI lineage: Eukaryota > Viridiplantae > Streptophyta > Magnoliopsida > Poales > Poaceae > Miscanthus > Miscanthus lutarioriparius. Next base: position 15,222 of record CAJGYO010000441.1, on the reverse strand, counting down.
GGCCCTTCTGCGGCCAGCCAGGCCCTGAGGCCCCTCAGCTCGCTGGGGCGATCCAGCATCATAAGTGAAGCCCACACGTTGACACGCACGACGTGCCCCGGCCAATGAAAGCAGCGCGACGCGCAGCCATGCATATTCACACCTGAGCCCCCTCCCGCCCGCCCCACCGCCCGCGCACCACGTAGCCGAGGCAAGCGCAGCCACACACCGCCCCGCGAGGACACGCTCTCCTCCCGCGCACCATAACATCGCGACCCCCCCGCGCGAGCGTTCCCCGCCCGCTCGCCCAGCTTCTTTAATGTCTAGCAGACAGCGCACCCCGCCCGTCTACCTCCGATCCCTCGCCAAGTCTCCCACCCACTACCGATCCCCCCCAGCTGATCTTTTCCTCTCTTCTCTCCTAGCCTGCCGCCAGTTGCACCACAGCGTCTGTATCGGAGGGCCCGATTGCATGGCCATGCCGCCGCCCAACGACTCGGAGGCGCCATGCACGCAGCGGCTGCCCGCGGAGGACGAGCTGCAGCCGCCGCCGGCTGCGTGCTGCGACGCCGCCGCTTCGGACGACGATCGGGCGCCGGCGGCAGGGACGTCGTCTTCCGAGCCCGACCACCAGGCGGCGGCGCCAGCGGTGGTTCCTGCTGAGGCGGGGGCGGAGAAGAAGAGCAGCGTGGCGGCGGAGGAAGTAGCAGCGGCGGCGGGAAGCGGCGGCGGCGGCGGGGAGCTGGTGGCGCGGCGGCCGGCGGCGGCGGCGGCGGGGGCGGAGGAGAGCGCGCGGGAGCGGCTGAAGCGGCACCGCACCGAAATGGCGGGGCGGGTGCGGATCCCGGAGATGTGGGGCCAGGAGCGGCTGCTCAAGGACTGGGTCGACTGCGCCGTCTTCGACCGCCCGCTCGCCGCCACCACGGGCCTGCTCACCGCCCGCGACGCGCTCGTCGCCGAGTGCGCCACCGCGCGCCGGCCGGGGACGGCGGTCTCGCACGGCTCCACGGGGCGCCCGCTCCGAGTGCACAACGGCTGCTCGTGATCGTACTTCGTCGTCGGTTACGTACTATAAATCGCCGCAGCTGAGAGTGCTTTTGTTTTTATTTGCTACTCCGATCCCATGATTACCGGCGTACATACATGCATGATTTCAAACTCAAGCTATTTGAATCTTTACTGCGTGCTCGATCGGACTATGAATTTGATCGATGTTGATGGTGATACGCACCACGAAGTAATACTCATCATGCTTCTTTAGTACTGGTGGCTGTAATTAATGTAGTTGATCACCATTTTAAGCATGCCCCAATCTGCTTGTTTATTTGCAGCTGATGAGCTAGAGTTCTTGCTGTGTCATCGTAGTTTCGATCTTCCGAATTCATTTTTTGGCTTCTTCGTTCCATCAAAGCACCTATATCACCAAAATCCATCTACTAGAACACAATCTTGAAGTTTTTGAGCTCTTAAACCTGAACACGGAGTGCTATTGCATGCACTCATGGGTTTTCCTAATCATGAATTCATGCATGCCTGCTGCTTAATAATTACAAAGATTGAATTAAAACTTTTTGCTACCGAGAAATGTGACAGATAGACAAACAATATCTGTAGCTAGCGAGCTGGGGCTTGAACTAACCAGCAGGAGCGCAGCTTTAGATCTCCATGATGAATCCGGCCGATCCTCACCAGTCACCAGATTCTGCATCAACGTCGTCTTACCGACGTGGCCTCCTGCCCTTCTTTCATTTGATTGTCTTTCCGTTTGTGGAACAGATTCTTCCCTCCTCAATTTTACTCTACATGCTGTGGACTAGTCAATTATATATAGCTAGCTAGTCCTCATCAGTCATTAAAAATAAGTACTGTTGCGCTGACTGTACATACCAAATATTAGCACCGTACGCATGTATATGTACAGTAGCCACTTGAAATGTAGATCACACACCATCGTCTGACCATCGAGGATAATTGTGAGTACAGTACATATGCATCTGACTATGACTATTGGAGAAAAGGATGACGAGGTGAAGTCGATATAGGAGATTTTTTTTTTTTTTTTTTGCAAATTGCTGATATAGGAGCATATAGCTAGCCGAAACAAATATGATAAGCGACACAAAGTAATTACCAACTACTGTGGTATATATAGCAACTAGTGGCTGTAAACTACTCCAGCAAATTAATCTGCTGCAGATTGCTCGGATTTGTTCTTTTTTTTCCTTTTAGCAATATCATCCATATTCCGATCCCATAGTAAAACAGTGCTACATTACAACAAAATTTCCTTTTCCTCATCAGAGGGAGAATGTAACGTCCCGCAAGAAAAAACAAACTAGGAGAATGCTATCCACTAGACAATTCTAAGGTTATTCCCAGTGCATCATAAAACCACGGCTACGGAACCGATTTCTAGAGACGGAAACAATTTATAGATGTGTATGAGGTATAAAATTAGTGGAATAGTTAATTATATTGTTGAGCCTCATGGGATGATTATATAAAAAGTACATTGCTTCTGGGGAAATAAACCCTCCTACAGAGATAAGGCAAGTTGGGAGTACACAATCATAATCTACCATATATGGAGATATCCCAATATACCTAACATCCCCTTGTAGTTGGAGCAGCGCAGACGGTGAGACTAGAGATGTTAAAGCTTGTAAGCTAATGAGTTGACGATCTCCCCGCAATCATAAGGGCCGATGGCTGACAGATGTTGTGGCTAGAATGGAACCCGATGAGGTTGCTCGAGCAAGGCAATAGTCCTTTTTGTGCCGATGTTGACGTAGCCGAGAGCGAGGGCAGGTAACCAAGGTTGAGAATGTAGTGCTAAAGATAGTCGTGGTTGTGTCTCTGAGGTCAATGCGGTCGTACATGAATTCATGGGCGCAAAAGAGGCGCCATGGTGATAGAGACGCGTAGAGGCAGTTGTCATGGAAAAGGGCAATGCCGAGGTCAACATGGCCAGGGCCATTGCGAACAGAGATGAAAATGACGATGCAATTGAGCCAGGAACATGAGTGTTGATGATTAAGTCGATGTTGTCAAGCCACCGGATTTAAGGCATGCACCAATATTGCAAATGTTGGATGTACCAGGTGTGTAAGGGACCAGCAGAGAGGGACTCGACGATGGCTGAGGCGTTGCGTAGAATGGCGGGGCTAGAAAGTGCCAATGCATCCCTTGTTTGTAGGAGTAGACAGAATAGATAGGGAAGATATGGCGATGTTGGTGACGAGGTTGTGCTAGACGAAGTAGAAGGAGGTGGGTGCGAACGCTCCAACCCAAAGGCGAGCAATCTGGGCACACATTCCAGCCCAAAGGCAAGTGGTTTGGACGCAAAGGTATGTCGGTGGCGATAGCGCTTGATGTCGACAATGAAGAACTCAAATAAATTAATGAAGATTGAGGGCAAATAGATAGAGAATAAGAGGTTGTGCAAAGATGGTCGTCGATCTTGCGAGGGACAATGGTGAAGATGCAACAACGAGGGACATACTGGTGATGGTGTTACGGGCCAAGGAGATGTGGCATAGCAACAACCCTATTATTGCTTCAAGAACTTGCATGTAGTACTCAATGATGTTCTTCATGAGATCCAATGGAGGTGCTGAAGGGTCCTAAATGGCTAGAGGGGGGTGAATTGCCTAATAAAACAAAACACTAGAGCGCAATGTTAGACAAATAAATGGCATAAATGCTTTTTGCTCTAGCTCTAGTCAAAAGGCAAGAAACCTACCAATATGCTAATGACTGTGATCTCTATATCACACACAAGAGCTATGTCACTACTAAACTTAGAGAGCTAGCTAGCACAAGGTACAACTAGAAACAACTTGCTACTCAACTAATTACTTTACTACCCAACTAACTAAGCAAGACTACAACTATCCCTACACAAGTATATCAAGAATGTAACACAAGAGTGATAGAGATATAGACCGAACCAGGCAAGAGTCAAATCAATACAAGAATACCAATAGAGACACAATGATTTAACCCGAGGTTTGGCTGCTTGCCGGCAACTTGCGTCCTCGTTGTGACAATGAACTCACTTGGTGGTTCACGCACTAAAAGGCATACACAAGCCTAGCCTTACACAAAGGTGCCGTAAGAAACCAACACAAGATGAGGGTACACAAGTTATGAGCAATTTACTAGAATTGCCTTTGGCACTCCGCCAGGGAATAGGCACAAGAACCCCTCACAATAATGCCGTGTGTGGCCACGAAAAATCACCAACTCGTGCCAACACTCCTCCGCTGCTCCAAGCCATCTAGGTGGTGGCAACCACCAAGGGTAACAAGAAAACCACAGCAACAACGATCCCCAGGTGCCACTAGGTGCAATCACTCAAGTAAATACACTTGGAATCACTCAATCTCACTTTGGATGCACAATTAAGCAAGGAGATGAGTGGGAGAAGTTTGTTCAGCTCAAGAGGGATGTATCATATGTAAAAAAAAATGTCCAAGAGAGTGAGCCATGGCCGACCAAAGCACTTAAATAGAGCCCCCAAGACTACACTAGCCGTTGGCCTCGAACTGGCCACCGGACCGAGCTCTGGACCCAGAGTTACAGGGGTCCGGACCAAGACCCCTCGGTCCGATGCTCCCCTGCGCCCAGTGATGAGCCACCACATGTCCCCATTAAAAAATTCAACCGTTGTCGCGCTCCAACGGTCACTGATCGCGCTCGTCGGACCCAGCATCAGACCCGCACAGCGCCTTGGCGGGACCAACACGCACCACGGTCCAGAGCTTTCTAGTAAGCTTTCCGAGAGGGAAAATGTGTCGGACTGAGTCCAGCCAAACTAGCCGGACCAAAGTGCCCTGGTCCGACGCCTTGTGAAATCCACATCGAGAGCTCCAAAACTGCTCAAAAATCGCTAGACTCACGTGTAGAGCAGTTGGCCGGACTATGCCCCAGAGTCCGGAGCTCCCGAGCCTTCACTACTGAGCACCCACCGGACCTACAGCCGAGAGGTTGACGCCTGAGTCCGAAGCTGACTTAGGAATAGTGCACAGCTAGGGTTAGCCGTCGAACCGATGCCTTGCTAGCCTGTGTCCGACACCCCTACAACACCTCATTTCTTCTCTTTTCTTCCACCCTTGCTTCCACATGCTAACATCAAAGTGTCCCAACACTTGTGCATGTGTGTTAGCGTTTTTCCAAAGCATTTTTCCTGGGTCAAGTTAGCACACACTAGGTCCTAATGCATATGCATGAATCTTATTTCACATAGTGGTACTTGAGTACCATAATTTTCCCCTCTTCGTAGTACGGCTATCTATCCTAAACCCAACTACACTCACTATAATGTCTTGACCGGCAAAACAAAAATGGCCATATGCTTTATACCTTTGCCTTGAGCCCATTTTGTTTTTTCTTTCTTCTTTTCCAAGTTGGAGCACTTGATTCACCATCTTTTGACCATCTCCATCACTTGAGTGCCATCTAGCTCCATTACTTGGACTTGGACCAACCTATCTCAATTACACATTTAGAGAATAGGGTTAGTCTAATAGGTTTCATCAATTAGCCAAAACCAAACTAGGGCTTTCAGATGCACACAAATGGTTTATCAGACCGTTCACATGGCGAGGCAAAGTAGGCTATGCACTTTCAGCTGATGCGAGGTCAAACATGTACAAGCGATATAGCTTCGTGGAGAGATAGAGAGAGAGAATGATATATCTTCATATAGATATAGCTCAGTCTTGATATCCTAGAGATCAAGATTAGAAAACCATGTACAAGCTTTAGATACATTATCATAAATACAACATATGCAATGAACTGACTTGTCATTCATAGCAAAATAATGTTAAAATACAAATACACTGCATAACTTATTATTTCATACTTATATTTATACAACATTAGTGCTTTAGAAAAAGTGATATGATAGAGTTCATTGGGAGTACAACTTGGTTGATATAGTCTGTAAGGGTGTGATTGGTTGCTTGTTGCATTATGCAACATAAACCAACAATGTGTGTGTGTGTGTGTGTGTTGTTGTCCTATACACATGCAAGTAGTGTTTAGTAAGATTGTGTTTGATTACTTAATTGTATTGCATGTGTTCATCTCTATGTCCTGTTATAGCCTTATAGGTTTGGGCGAAAGTGGTGTTGGAAAATCTCGTACTTAGCAATATCATTTTTGGTATTGTGATATAATTTTTGTTTTTATCTAAACATGAAAGCTATTATTTTATTACTTTAGAAAAAACATCTTTTACCTTTTTCATTAGTTATTTTTGATAAAAGGGGAAAATCTCATACTAACTGTTTTCGATTCAGTACTAGTGTTTCCAAGTGTATTCATCCCTAAGGTTAGGAAAGTGGGAAGATTCCAATTTTATGGACCCTATTAACTTGTGCAAGCCTACATTGCTTAATACGCCAAACTTGCCATACTAGCTAATGCAACTTTTGAATTGTTTGAACCGAAAGCTAGGCCCTGTTCGCTTCTCTTATAATCCGTCTTTTTCGGCTTGTTTTTTTCAGCCGGAACAATGTTTTTCTCTCACAACAAATCAGCCGGAACAGTGTTTCGGCTTGTTTTTTTAGCAAAGCGAACAGGGCCACAAAGTAGTGCACTGCACAAACTAGATTCAGACTAATACATGCAATTAAATCTTGATTTTGCAAACGGAGTCAACAACTTGTGAGTAATTAAGTAGGTGCAAATACACATGTCATGAGCGGTAAGTAAGACAGAGAATCTAACCAATGTAAAATTGTAACCAACTTGTGAATATGTGAAGTCAACCAGAAAAGTTATCATAATTATACTAAATGGAGAGGCATTGCAAACTAAGTTTAGCTCAGTTGATTAGCTGAATAGGTTTATTGTGGTGGAATTTGTCCATTTAGATTATATTGAAGTTCTTGACTTGGTATATATGAGCGTTGATATTTTTCAAGAATTATTTTATGATTAGGGGCGCTATTTTTTCGGTAGCCGATAACGAGATGACTATAATAACGTTATCAGCCTCGAGATCTGTGAGCGCCTGTGCATCAAACTCATTGATCGTTCATGGGCCATAATATTGGTCCACGTGCGAACATTTTGCTCCACTGAAAAACTGCTACGATCGGTCGGTGCATGCAGGCCCAGTACTGTCTGATGACGGCTCTGTCCACCGGTCCAATCAACAGAGCCCACTCATTTTGCTTAAATTACATAAACAGATCAATTTACACGTTTTAATTCACTCTGGTTGTAAAGATAGTGTTTTACTTTTGTGCGTTCTTGAGATGCATATCTTTGCCTAACTTTTTCTACAATATTACCTCCGGTCATAAAATATTTAAAACTATAATTGTCAACGACTTCTAAATTGTTTAGTTTGAAAAACGTATATGTAGAATTATTAAAAATAGCATAGACAAAGGCAGGATGAAAAGATGTGCCACACTTGTCACCTCTACCAAGTTGCTCCCTTTTTATTCACCACTCCAGATGAGTTTTCTCCCGTCGGCTGGGAGCACTCCCTACGGCTGCGCATCCTCCGTCAGAAGCGCAGAAGCATCCCCCGCGTTGCCGCTGAACCGTGCAGAAAAGTCTCTCCCGTCGGTGCCTTCCGTCACGGAGAGATTTTCGGGCCATTCGCGCGCACGAACCAGACTCTCGCGCGCTCGGCGATGCTTTTGGCGCGCAGAAACGAAGCTCGCGCGCGCTTTGGCCCGCCCAAAAGAGGTGCGCGGGGGAGTCCCCAGCGAATTATTTCGGCGCCGCGCACTTGACCCAGTCGATTTTTTTTAACACTTTTTTAAACTATTTTCAAATCTAACACCATTTATTTTTTTCTTCCAAAACTAACACTTTTGGCCGCGTCTATTCACATAGTGGAGGTGCGACAAGAGCAGTCAACGGCTGCGGTGACCGTTGATGTGGCAGGTCTGACACGCCACTCGTCACGGTGCGGCGGGCCTACCGCGCCACGCATCACGGCGCGGCAGACCTACTACTCCTACTTGCCTTGTACTTCTGCTGTTGTACCTGCACACAAAGCCTGTATGGCCCTATGGACTGGCTATGGTAGAGCAAGCTAGGAGGAGGTGTGCATACAGAGACATGTGAGTGATGTGACACCACGGTAGCGCAGGCTTCGTCATTGTGACCTAACACAGTGACACCTTTCCCTCGGTCTCTGACTTGCTTTATGACTGTGCACTTGACGCAGCGCCATTGTGACATGCACAGTGCTTGAGAGCAGCTCACGGGCTACCAACATCTGACTGTGTGCAGCTCACGGGTACAGGAGAAAAAGAATCAAGTCACTTATTAATTTGCAGCAAGAACGAAATGGCCTGATTGAACCAAGAAAGACCTTGCCATACAACCAGGAATGTATGTTTCTGTTCCTCCCAGCTTGCCGGAAACAACTGAAGAAGAGAATGCTGATCACAGCAAAGACATCGTTACTTCAACCTCAGAAACAGAGCAACAAGGCCTGGCAAACAATGCCAGTAACAATAAGTCCAAGAATTCAGGCCATCGAAGGAGAAACAGAGTTAATGCATTGAGAAGACAGCCTCACGGCCAGCCACCTAGGCAGCAGTGGCAGAGGAAAGAAGCAGACACTTCACACCAATAACATTGAAGCAATGAGGAGGATGTGAGTTGTGAGTTGTTTTTATCGGTTATGTATGTTAATGTCGTTACTCGCATTTGTTTCATAATTGTGAGGTCAGGTACCACGGTTAGATCGAGATAGCCCGTGATCTGCTCTCAAGCATCGTGTATGTCACAATGGCGCTACATCAAGTGCAGTCAAAAAAGCAAGTCGAGAGACGAGGGAGAGATGTCACCGTGTCAAGTCACAATGGCGAAGCCCTACGCTACCGTGGTGTCACATCACCACATGTCTTTGTGTGCACGCCTCCTCTAGCTTGCTCTACCATAGCCGACCCAGTAAGGGCCATAGGCTTTAATGTGCGTGCAAAGCGGCGAAGTACAAGCGGTAGGGAGTAGCGTGTCCGCTTGCACCGTGACGCGGTGCGCGCGGCAACGCCCGTGCCGCGTGCGTGGCGGCAGCCCCACACCGTGATGCGTGGCGCGGCAGTCCGCATCGTCGTGGCAGTGGCGGCGGCGACACCGCCACGTCGTGATCGCACCTGCTGATCGCCTTACTGTCGCGCCTCCATGCATGACGTGGCAGAGTGATTTTGCCATGTCATACGAATAGGCGCGGCAAAAAGTGTTAGTTTTAAAAAATTAAACGATGTCTCGATTTGAAAATAGTTTAAAAAAGTGTTAAAATAAAATAAAATTCCCCACCCGCCTCGGCTCCAAATTGTCGCGCAAGCTAGGGGCCACACGCATCCACCAAGCGGCGTCGCCCGCAGCAGTCAGGCGCTTCTAGCCATTGCTGACCGCCGCCCACGACTCATTGCGACGGCCGCGCCGACGCCTTGACGCGACGCGATCCAATACCGCTTGCCGCCCGCCCGCGTTCCGCCACCACCACCGCCACCAACCACCGAAGAGCGGCGCGCCCAACCACTAGAGCGTCGCCAGTTGCCGTACTGCAGCCACCACGGCCCCTCCTTGTCGCCCCGAGCCACCACGGTGTCTTCCCAATCGACTACGACATTTGTCGGGCCATCCCTCAACAACAACAACAATGTTGCCGCCAAGACGCCGACTTGAAGGGCGTGACCCCCTCCACCTCCGTACGGTGCTCCATCTTTTCTTTTCCTGTTACAATTTAGATTTTTTCCCCATCTTCAGATCCTCAATCAATTTTGCATCTTGTATTTTCTTCTTGCCCTTGTTGATTGATGCGCTCATCTGACTTGATTTTGCCTGCTGTGGCATTTGAATGTCGTGGGGGGCTTCTTTGTTGTTGTAGCACCTGACGAGCTGAGCCGGAGCAACTCTAGCTTCTGAACCACCAACTCTGGCAGAACAATTTGGCTCTCGCTGACAGACAGCAAGGTCAGACCACAGCCACCATGTAGCATATATGTTCTTGATCTGTGCTAGACTAGCTGTGGTGAATTAACTGCTATCTGCTTGCTAGCTGTTGTGATCCCTGCACCAATATTGCACTATCAAAACTTGGTTGTAGTAGCGACCTGAAGATTTTGCTTCCAATTCTTTCAAAGCTTGCATCTAGATGTGCTTTTGATTGATGTCCAGTGACTATTTTTGCTGCTCTATATATACAGATTAATTCACCTGTCAATGAATTTTGCTGCTCTATTTTGCACAAATTTAGACATAACACAAATTTCCAGTGACTAATTTTGCTATAGCTGCTCTATTTTGCATTGTGATTCACTGGTTATGGTGTGCTAGCTGTATAGGAAATTTGTTGTTATGTCTTTTAATGTTCTATTACTAGCTGTATAGGAATTTTTATTTTGTTTGACTGAAGCAATTTGTGTAATGTCTAAATTTGTAACAGGTTTCTCACTGTGATCTAGTTGGTTGTTGCTGCTTTATTTGGTTCTCTCTGTGGTTTGTGAACTGACCTCGAAGTCTTGGACAACTCTTGTGACTTCTCGGATAGCCAACTTTGGTTAGTTCTCATCTTCTTGTACAAGTTGTCAGATAAGATATGGCAGATCGTGAGTGGATGTTAGTGGTTGGAAGCGTGGTAGGCTATCAAATGAATGGGTTGATAAAACAAAAGAGTTTTTGGATCATGCATTCTCAATCCCTGAATTAGTTGAGTCTAATACAATTAGGTGCCCTTGTTCCTTATGCCGGAATTATTTCAGGCATAAAAGGCCAAGAGATAGAGCTACATTTGTGCCCCAATGGGTTCAAGAAAAATTACCAAACTTGGACAACACATGGTGAGAGGTCTGGAAATCACAACCTTGAGATTGGTTCTGGGTAGAACATGAGGGATTTGGTGAGACAGATCGGGATGGATGCTATGCTAGTTGACTTAGCTGGTGAGAACCCACCATTAGTTGATGAAACGCATGGCCCGGTTTTTGTCAAGCCTTCTATAGAATGGTTGTTAGTGCAGATGAGCAAGTACATGAGCAAACCTTGCACTCTAGTCTCTCTGTTGTTGCTCGTCTATTGGCCATTAAATCACGGTACAATCTTTCAGTGGCATGTTATGATGATTTTGTGGAACTCATGCATGAACTCCTCCCTCCTAATTCTAAGATTCCTAAGAACTTCTACCGTTCTAAAAAATTGCTAGAGGGACTTGGTATGCCATACCATAAAATTGATGTTTGTGATAAAAATTGCATGTTCTACTACAAAGATAACAATGATAAGGATAAATATGACATATGCGAAACCTCCCGCTATAAGGATGGATCAAATAAGGTTCCTCGTAAAGTGTTGCGCTACTTGCCCATTACAGAGAGGTTACAAAGATTATGCACATGAGGGCACAGCAAAACTCATGCGTTCACACAAAAAAACTCCTCTAGCAAGGTCTAGTAAAATGTTGCATCCATGTCATGGAGAGGCATGGAAGCAATTTGATGCCGATTACCTAGACTTTGAACAAGATGCTAGAAATGTAAGACTAGGTTTTGCAAGCTGATGGATTTACACCATATAAATTGAATGCGACCTCTCTTACTCTTGTTGGCGGGTATTTTGGGTTCCCTATAATCTTCCACACAGTGTTTGTATGAAGCTTTGAGTATATATTCCTTGCTATGGTCACCCACGGACGAGAACACCACAGAAAAAACCAAAGTATTTTGCTTCAACCTTTGGTAGATGAATTATTCTGATTGTGGGCAAAGAAATACAGATATGGGATGCTTGATGAAAGCGAAATTTACAATGAGAGCAGCATACTTATGGTCTATACATGATTTTCCTACATATGGCATGTTTGTTTGGATGGAGCACCATGGGATTTTGCATGTCCACAATGCATAATGCGATTCTAATGCATATCGATTACGTAAAGGCCATAAGGCTACTGGTTTGATTTGCCATAGGCGGTTTCTTCTGTGAACCATCCTTTTGAACCAAGTAAATGCCTTTAAAGGGCAAGGTAGTGCAGAAGGCCCCCCTAAACAATTAGATGGAGAGGAGGTTAAAAACTCAGGTATGCTGGGTACAGGTTGATAACAAAAAAAATATGGTAAAGGACACAAGCGGACATATATAAGTGGCTTTTAGCTTCTCCTTACTTCACTAAATTACTACTTACGTCACAACATAGATGTGATGTATAATGAAAAAAATGTGGCTGAAGCTATTTGGAACACATGTTTTGATATTTTAGATAAGACTAAAGATAATGTGAAAGCTAGACAAGACCTGGAACTGCTTTGCAACCGCCCTTCTTTTCATTTATACCTAAAGAATGGCAAGTGGCAGAGACCAAGGGCACCATATTGCATAGATAAGGATGACAAACCCAAAATTCTAAATTGGTTCCAAGAGCTTAAGTTTCCAGATGGGTATGCGGCTAATATTAGGCGTGGGGTTAATCTACTACAAAAGAAGATTTTTGGTTTGAAAAGTCATGACTTTCATATCTTTATTGAGTGCCTACTTCCTGTTGCATTCCAGGGGTTTCTACATGATGATATTTGGACCTGTTTGGCTGAGTTGAGTTATTTTTATAGACAGCCGTGTGCTAAACAAATCAGCGAGGAGAATTTATATTAGCATTGCAAGAGAGACATAGCAATCCTTATCTACAAACTAGAAAAGATATTCCCCAGACTTCTTCAATCCAATGCAACATCTAATAATTCATCTTTCTAATGAGGCATTATTAGGAGGCCACATCGATGTCGATGGATGTATCCATTTGAGAGGTGAACTCAAAACTCTATTGTTCATCTATTTAATAAGTCCTTGCTGGATTTACTAAATGGAATTTAACATGTAGGTATAATACGGGCATTAAAAAGAAAAGTCCGAAATAAGGCTCGAGTTGAGGGATCCATTGTTGAGGCTTACCTTGTAGAAGAGGCTACAAACTTCGTTTCGTTGTATTTTAGATCTAAAGTACATGCTATCTGAAAATAAAACACCACAGATATGATGATGGTGGCTCAACTTCTGTCAGAGGTTGTGGCATTGAATTGTTTGAGCAAACTGGTAGATGCTTCATCTCACAAGGCTTTCGTGACCTCATAACACAACAATGCAAGGCAGCAGCCCTCTATATATTAACTAACATCCCAGAGATGGATGATTTCTTCAAGTATGCCTTCTTTTATCTGGTTCAAAAGTTATTTTCGATTTGTAGTTGCACTATAACAATGTCAAATATGCCCTTGTAGAGAATTTGACAATGAACAATGGAAGGGTCGCACATGAAAGGATCAAGATGCCCAAGAGGGGGGTGAATTGGGCTAATTCTAAATTTCTTTCAATAAACAAGTCCTATGGTTAGCCCAATTAACCCTTGTGCCTAGAGAAAGTGTTTCTATTGATCTAACGCACAAAAAGTTTAGCAACCTAGTTCCAATCCTACTCTAGCATGGCAATTCTAGGAATGTAAATGACAAGAATTGAAATGCTCAAAAGTAAAGAGAGGAGAGAAACAGCGGTGATGTTTTGCAGAGTATCGAATCGCCACTCCCCACTAGTCCTCGTTGGAGCACCCGCAGCAGGTGTAGCTCCCCCTTGATCCCGCGCATGATCAAGTGCTCTCTCTGAGTTGATTCTTGGACACTCTGTAGAGGTGAATTACCCACAACCGCTCACAACTTGAGTTGAGTCATCCACAAGCTCTTCGGATGATCACCAAGCTCTCCAATCACCACCAAGCTGTCTAGGTGATGGCGATCACCAAGAGTAACAAGCACGAACTCTCACTTGACCACGATAAGCCTAGGGAGAAGGGTGGATGCACACTTTGCTACTCTTGATCTCACTAATGAGGGCTCTCTTTGGGATTCTCAAATCTCAATCACCTCACTAGGACCTTGCTCTTCTTGGCACTCTCTAAGGTGTGTTTCAGCTATTGAAATGAGCAAAAGTCACTCCCACATGAGTGGAGCTTCTATTTATAAGACAGCCTGAAAGACGAACCGTTATGAGCCTCTGCTGGGCTGACCAGACGTTCAGTCCATGTTGACCCGACAACTCCAGTCAGTTCAACCCAGACACCAGTGTTTAAGTGTTGATCGAGATTTGGCGAGTCCAGTCACCAATGATCGAGACAGCGTCAGGTCCTATTTTTCCCTCATTTGGATGCTTCATCACTTTCGGCCGGACCGCTGGATCCTCGAGGTCCGGTCGAGAATCGACCGAACGGCGTCGATCGCGTAGATTCACTCTTCTCTGGAACCTTCGAGGAGTTGACGGATCGCTGGTCCCCGGCGTCCGGTCACTTTCGACCACTTCATTGTCCGGTCGCACCGGGCCTAATCTCCTTGAGTCAAATGGTGGCCGGGACCCTATGCGCCATTCCGTCCAGGAGTTTGTTTGACCTTCCATTCACTTCAACTTTCGATCATACGTGAATGAAGTTTGCTCCAAAGGATCTAAGGGCTTTGTTGGAGCTACCTAGTGCTAGACTTAGCAAGTGTGCACCACACCTAGCTCACTAGACTCACCTGGGTCAAGCTACCCATCCATACCCCCCCCTTAATGTAAATGCAATGAAAGAAAACAAAGTCCTAAACTACTCTAAGTGTCTCTCCAACTCCAATCGACACTTAGAACTAGTCATCCTTAACCTTGTCGCGTCCATCCTTTAAAAAGCCGAAGCGATTTCCATCATAGGGGGCATGACATCCATGATTGCCCAATCGATCTCCATTACCATGACCTAACTTAATTGCCTTCCTGAAAACACACGTTAGTCAGTAGTAATCTTGAATTGTCATTAATCACCGAAACCCAACAAGGAGCCTAGATGCTTTCAATCTTCCCCTTTTTGGTGATTGATGACAATACCACCTCGAGTATGTGAAAGAGTTGAGGTTTTTATCATGCTTGGATCATATAAGCTTTTGTCAATAAGAACAAAAGAGTTAAGCAGCTTGTATGATCCAAGCCAACATAATGTACTCAAATGATATGGAAATAAGCATGAGTACAATAAGAAGAGCTCATTTGCATCGGAGTAAAAGCGAAGCAAAGACAAATGAGCATAGCACAAGTGACATGACATATAAATAATTCAAAGTAGAGAGAGCACACGTCATATATCACGATCACGTAGATATCACTATCACATATATATATAGTTCGATGCATGAAAACAAAACACACGATGAATGCATAATAGTATCACACATAAAAACTCCAAATGTAGTATATAAG
>CAJGYO010000440.1:0-70620 GCA_904845875.1 Miscanthus lutarioriparius | reverse complement strand
CTTGAGCTAGTGAAGAACTTTTTCTTCTTGCCGTCAAACTTGATGCCACTCTTGTTTAGCTTCTTTAGCATCTTGGCGGTCTTTTTTCACCATGAGAGCAAGACTTTCTTCATCATCTTCATCACTTGAGCTCTCATACTCAAGTCTTGCCTTGCCCTTATCTTGGCTAGCTTTGAATGCTAAGTCCTTCTCTTTCTTCTTTGTAGAGGTTGAGCCATCTTGTGGCGTGATGTGCATGTACATCTCATGAGCATTGATCTTCCCCAAGATTTGTGTCGGTGTAGCGGCGGAAAGATCACCTTGATGTAGCACGGTCACAATGTGCCCATATTTGTCAATGGGGAGGACACTCAAGATCTTTCTCACAACGTCGGATGGTGACATTTGAGTAAGTCCAAGCCCATTGACTTCCTCTACAAGAACATTTAAACGAGAATACATTTCATTAGCACTTTCTTTGGGAAGCATCTCAAAAGAATTTAGCTTTTTAATCACAAGATGATAGCGCTCCTCACGCCACTCTTGGTTCCCTCATGGAGCGCATAAACGTCCGACCATAGAGCATGGGCGCCTTTGTGGTTCCTTACACGATTGAACACATCTTTGCAAAGGCCTCTAAAGATGGTGTTACAGCCCTTTGCATTCCATTTTTCATAGTTTACTTCATCGCCTTTGGAGTTGTGCGGCATTCTTAGGTGTTGGGAACCCTTGAGAGGCGGCTCTAAGAATTCCAACATCTAGAGCTTCTAGGTAAGCCTCCATGCGAATTTTCCAATATGGAAAATCATCCCCTCAAGATAGGAGGAGGTCCATCCTCGTGAGACATCTTGCTCTAAGCGGTTAGGCTTAAAACGTGAGCACGAGGCTCGATACCAATTGAAAGGATCAAGATGCCCAAGAGGGGGGTGAATTGGGCTAATTCTAAATTTTCTTGCAATAATCAAATCCTACTGATAGCCCAATTAACCCCTTTGTGCCTAGAAAAGTGTTTATGTCAAACTAATGCACAACAACCTCGCAACCTATGTTCCAAACTTACTCTAGCAAGCAATTCTATGGATGTGAAACAAGTATTGAATTGCTCAAAGTAAATACTCAAAGTAAGTGCTCAAAGTAAATAGAGAAAGAAAGGAACGCGGCGATGTTTTGTCGAGGTATCTGAGAGTCGCCACTCCCCACTAGTCCTCGTTGGAGCACTCACAGCAAGGGTGTAGCTCCCCTTGATCCAGCGCAAGTAAGGATCAAGTGCTCTCACGAGTTGATTCTTTGACACTCCGTCATGCGCTAATCACCCAAAACCGCCACAACTTGAGTTGGGTCACCCACAAGCTCCACCGGGTGATCACCAAGCTCCCAATCACCACCAAGTCTGTCTAGGTGATGGCGATCACCAAGAGTAACAAGCACAAACTCTCACTTGACCACACGAAGCCTAATGAGAAGATGGATGCACACTTGTCTACTTTGATTCACTAATGAGGTTTCACTCTTGGATTCTCAAATCACAAACACCTCACTAGGACCTTGCTCTTCTTGGCACTCACAAACGTGTTTCTCACCTGTTGAATGAGCAAAAGTAACTCCACACACGAAAGTGGAGCTTCTATTTATAAGGCAGCCTGAAAAACGAACCAAGTTAGGAGCTTCTGGGTGACCGACGCCCGCCCGCCCAACCCGCATAATAGCTTCCAAGTGATGACCGGACGACAGGTCCGGTTAAGACTGACCGGACGCGTCCGGCCGATCTTGGATGTTTCTCAGAAACGATCGGACGCTGGATACACGTGGTCCGTCTACTTAACGGACGGACGCTCCGGCCACACTTTCTCAAGTCTAGACCTTACTAGAGTCGACCGGACGTTGGCCTCAGCGTCCGGGTCACACGACCTTCCAAAGATCCTATTACCTCCATTTGTTCTCCTTAGTCAAATGAATCGACCGGACCTCGCGGCCAGTCCTCCGGTCAAGACCGAGCCAGTCATCCGGTCAAGATTTGACCCTCCATTCACTTCCAACTTTCGATCATATGTGAATGAAGTTAGCTCCAAAGGATCTTAGGCATTCATAGGAGCTACCTAGAGCTAGTTTTAACAAGTGTGCACCACACCTAACTCACTAGACTCAACTAGGTCAAGCTACCCGCTCATACCCCCCCTTCATAGTACGGCCAAAAGGAAAAACAAAGTCCTAAACTACTCTAAGTGTCTCTCCAACTTCAATTGACACTTAGAACTAGTTATCCTTAATCTTGTCGCCCATCCTTTGAAAACCAAAACGATTTCCATCGTAGGGGCATGACAACCTCAATTGCCCAATCGATCTCCATTAC
This sequence comes from Miscanthus lutarioriparius, assembly GCA_904845875.1. Classification (NCBI taxonomy): domain Eukaryota; kingdom Viridiplantae; phylum Streptophyta; class Magnoliopsida; order Poales; family Poaceae; genus Miscanthus; species Miscanthus lutarioriparius. Next base: position 68,291 of record CAJGYO010000440.1, on the reverse strand, counting down.
CATGACCTAACTTAATTGCCTCTACAAAATACACGTTAGTCATAGTAATCTTGTATTGACATTAATCACCAAAATCCACTTAGGGGCCTAGATGCTTTCATGCCCTGGGATCCGCTTCTTTGCCACGATAGATCAAATAGTCGACTCCACCGCAGGTGTGAAACCCTCTGCTTCCTCGATGCATACTCCGGCTACCATCAAATTGCGATGAAGGAGTCCAACCAACTCAACGACCTCTTTCATCACTCCCTTTGGATCATTCTGCCACGCTTCAATGCCGCTCGGTTTGAAAAAACGTCACGACATACCAAATGATGTATGCTCGTGATGCTTCGGATACCTCATCGGGCGAATCCGTTGAGGCCTACGCCGACGACATCATAGTGAAGTCCAAGTGGGCTGACCACCACGTTTCGATCTCGAGCAAACCTTTGCGAAACTCCGGCAAATGGTATCAAACTCAACCCCGAGAAGTGCGTTTTCGGGGTCCCGAGGGGCATGTCGCTCGGCTTCATCGCTCTCAAGCGCGCATCGGCCAACCCGGACAAGATTTCGCCATCACGAAGATGGGCCAAATCTAGAACGTAAGGGGGTCAAGCGATCACTGGGTGCCTTGCCGCTCTCAGCCGATTCATCTCACGCCTCGGCGAACGAGGTCTCCCCCTTTACCGCCTTCTGAAAAAGGCCGACCGCTTTGAGTGGACACCCGAGGCCCAGGAGGCACTTGACATGCTCAAGCTGTTTCTGACGAAGGCCCCGATCCTAGTCTCCCCAAGCGACGGAGAGGCACTCCTGCTTATACATATCGGCCACCACACAGTGGGTTAGTGCTGCCCCGGTAGTAGAACGGAAAGAAGAGGAGCACGTACTCAAGGTACAACGCCTGTACTTCATCAATGAGGTACTATCCGACTCCAAAACCCGCTACTCCCAGATCCGTGGCCTCAGACGCTGTCCTCATCACCAAAAGGAAGCTACGCCACTACTTCGAGTCACACCCCGCGTGATATCGTAACATCGCGCTTCCCTCGTGAGGTCGCCCAGAGCTAGGACGCCATAGGAAGAACCGCAAAGTGGGCACTTGAGCTGATGGATCAAGGCATCACATATGCCTCCCGAACGCGATCAAGTCCTAGGCGCTGGCTAACTTCATCGTAGAGTGGACCAAATCCAAACACCACCGGGCGGTCGCCGATCAAGAGTAATCGACAATGTACTTCACTCGGGTCAACGATGAAGAAGGGCGCCAAAAGGGCTGGTCTTCGATCACCCTCGGGTCCAAATGAGGTATATGGTTCGCCTCCATTTCCCTCATCAAATAATGTGGCTGAGTATGAAGCGCCACAACGGCCTATGAATCGCCATCGAAGCTGGGCATCCGACGCCGACATTCGAGGCAACTCCCTAGCTAATCGCCAATCAAGTCATGAAGGAGTCGAGCTGCCACGTAGCCAAGATGGCCACGTACTGCTAAGAGGTCCGATGGCTGGAGGACAGGTTCGACGGCCTAGAACTCAATCACGTCCCAAGGCGCCTCAACGAAGCAGCCGATGCGCTTGCAAAAGCAGCGTCTGGCCGAGAACCGGTTCCCATGGGAGTCTTCGCTAGTGACCAGCACAAACCCTTGCTATGCTACAAAGGGTCAGCGGGCCAATGATGGCTCATCCGATCCAGCCCCGGGGGCTGACCAACCAACAGCTCCGTCCGACCCCGAGGTCATGGAGCTTGAAGAAGGCCCGGCGCCCGACCCTTCGAATGACTGGAGGACACTCTACCTCGACTACCTTCTCCACAACACTCTGCCAATAGATAAGGCAGAAGCTCGACGGCTCACACGCCACGCCAAGTACTTCATTCTTGTAGAGGGCGAACTCTACAAACAGAGCCACACCGGGATCTTACAGCTCTGTATCCCTGGCGAATAGGGAAAACTCCCGCTGAGCGATGTCCATGGTGGGGTCTACGGTCACCATGCCGCGCCAAGAACCTTGGTTGGAAACGCATTCCGATAGGGCTTGTATTGGCCGATCGCAGAGCCTGACGCCGAGCAAATCGTATGCACCGCGAAGGGTGTCGATTACACGCATGGCAAACTCACCTCCCGGCCCAAGCATTCCAGATGATCCCCATCATGTGGCCCTTCGTGGTCTGGGGGCTCGACCAGGTTGGGCCATTCAAAAAGGTCGGGGGCTTCACCCACCTACTTGTCACCATAGACAAGTTTACAAAATGGATCGAAGCTCGGCCGATCTCCACGATCAAATCTGAGCAGGCTGTGCTATTCTTCCTCGACATCATCCATCGTTTTGGAGTCCCAAACTCCATCATCACGCATAATGGCACACACCACCGTAGGGGAAATTCATTCGATTCTCACGATGAACAACACATCCGGATTGATTGGGTAGCCATCGCACACCCCCTGATTTAAACGGGCAGGTCGAAAGCGCTTAACGGCTTGCTCCTATAGGGCCTCAAGCCTAGGATCTTCAACCGCTTGAACAAGTTTGCACACGCTGGTCGCCAAGCTCCCCGCATGTACTCTAGAGCCTAAGAACAACCCCCCAAGACCACCGCTACACGCCTTTTTTTTCATGGTCTACTTGAGCCGAGGCCGTCCTCCGATGGACCTTGACTACGGAGCACCAAGGGTCGAGCATACAATGAGGAGGGAGCCGAGGCATCCCACCAAGACGCCATGGACTAGCTAGACGAAGCCCGTGACATCGCCTCCTCCATTCGCCAAGTAGCAAAGCAGCGCCACGACGGTTCCCACAGACGCACGGGCACGCGACCGAGCCTTCAACGCCGTGGACCTCGTTCTCCGCCTCGCAGAGCAACAAGGACCGTCCACAGCTCTCACCGCCTGAAGGGCCGTATGTCATCATGGAAGTACTTTGGCCAAAGCCTACAAGTTGAAAACCATCAACGGCGAGGTCTTCACCAACGCCTGAACATCGAACAGCTACGCCGCTTCTACCCCTAAATAAACGCATACTTGGTCCTTATCAGTTTTTTATCTTTACAAATCCCCGATCTTTAGCGACATCCGACCCCAGCAAAATGCAAGGGGTCAGACCTCGCCCGGGGGCTGGAACAAACGATATAAGTATGTTTACCTTGCAAACACCCCATGTGTCAAAATTTTCTCTTCTTCTCCATTTTTTTCTCATAAACGCCTCCCAAAAAACTAGGACTTCGAGAACCGATTCTCGAGTATAATCGGTAGGACTCATGGGAAACCCACGCCCCAATGGCTACAGCCTCCTCGCTCACTAGCGTGATCAAAATCGTTTCGCCCGTACCCTAAGTTTTTGTGAGCTGGACCATGAGAAGAATCGGAAGGCACCAAAAAACCTCTTTCAAAAAAGAGGAAACTAAAAAATGGTTTGCCACAACAAAAGACGAAGATTTGTTCATTCTTGCACAAATTCACCGCTTACAAAACAATTTCATCACGAAAAGGGCTAATGTACCCTTAAATTCAGAAGACTAGCCACTCGGGGGCTCCCCCACAAAACTTTTTCGATTACAATCTCTGCCTAGCTCGACTACAACTGCTACTATGGTCGAAGTGCCAACCTCTTCAGGCACAAGCACCAGAAGGCGCGCGCCAGTTCATCTACTGCGGCCGCCACGTCACGCTCCCCATCGGCGATGCCCTACCGCTTTGTAGGACCTTCGAAGGCGCCGTCATCTGCAACATCGAGCACCACGTCATGATCGTGGTACCCCTCCACCGGGTGCATCCGGGACTACGCCATCGTCATCACCTGCAACCCCGACAACGGCGCCTAAATGGGAGGCGCCTCCCGCCGTGGGGAGGCTGCAACGAATGACGGCGAGGCTGACGACGCTCGGCACCCTCCAGTACTCCTCCTTCATCGGCAGCGAGCTCTTCTCGGCAAAGGCGGCCCACACCACCTCATCTACGTTGGATGACCTCCAGCTCGACATCACGCCCTAGATTCTTGAGCGGATCTGTGAGTCTCTCTCTCTGGCATCACTCTCTCTCTCACTCAGGATCCACCGCGACCCACGAGTATTTTTGGTGGAGAGGAAAAGGGAGAAGAGGTAGCGGCTCGTGAGGTAGGTTGAGCAATGGGACAAGAACCCTCCCTATTTAAGGAAGAGGCGCACTTGGATATGGAAGGACGAAAAGGTGGGGGCAAAAACTCTCTGCCTTCCCCCTATTCAATGCAAGCAAAGAAATCAATGCCGACAGAACCCGAGGGACGCGCTGAACCGATGGGACGCAGACTGTTGATGAGACACCGCTTTGATCAAGGTGCATGGCCCGCCACCACCCACCGGGTGCAAGAACTAGGGCACACCCAAGACATGCGACTCTTCGCTTCACCGGGCAGACTGTGGAACGACTCCAACGACGGACCCTCCGTCCCAAAGGGAGCCTGAAGAGTTTCCCCGCCAATCGGCCGCCCAGTGTAAAACGATGAACGAACAAAAACCACGCAAAGATAAGCACCTCTCTCTCTCACTTTACGCGTTAAATCCATTATCGAGTGTCCCACCCCAAAGAAACGGCAGGGCACGGACATCCTCGAGGGCTTTTGAGAATGTCTACCAATTTAGACATTCTCCTCGCCCGAGCCCTCCTTACATTTAGGAAGCGAGAGCTCCATGGCGTGGGGATAAAACGCTGATTACAACCGGTCAACCTCAAACCCTACGCCCGACTGGCTATGGTATCTTTTATTCACCAAAGATAATCAAGATTCATAGTTCCTCACACCACGAGCCTCAGCTCCCACCTTCTCGAAAGAGGTTTGAGGGGTCCACTCGCTTAGAAGGCCAATCGGATGGCTCAAATCGCCACCGAGAGACACAAACGAAAAATCGCGATGCTCATGTAGGTCACGCCATCGGACTTGAACCCCACGCGACATGTTCGGTAGGAGCTTCCCGTCCACCACACCACCAAGGTAACATTACCGAACCCCGCTTTCAAGTTTACTATATACTAAACTTATGCAATTATCAGATCCAAACACTTCGTGTCGCACACGATGTGGTAGTCGCCTCATTCAATATGAACGACAAACGATCGAGGTTCGAGGCCGCCCACGAAGGGTTCGAGGCCACTCGCGTCAAACAGAGCCAGGGAGAAATAACCGAGATGAGCCCCAGCTGCCCTCGCCTCGACCCCGCCAAGCGGATTGGGGGCATCTCGACCTTTCCTCGCTCGATTCTAACCCCGAGCCATAACCCATAGAATCTCCGTCGAGGAGAGGCTGATCGGGCCCCGAGCCTATCAAACGGCTCGGGCATCTACCGGAGGTGGGTTAGGAAGTAGTGAATGCCACCAGAGGGCTCTACCAACCCCATCAAGAAATGATGGACCCGGATTTCCGCGAACGCACTCCATTAGCGAGCTCATTGAGCACGACGCCGTCTTTGCCGAGGCAAGTGTCGCTAACTCACCCCTCCGGCCGCAAAAAACCGAGGACGGGGTAACACGCTGAACACGGCCGACCCCCTATCGACCCTAACAGGGGCTCGGGGACTCAAGCCGCTCGATCCGACATCGAGAGACCAAAGTTCAAAGGCCGACCAAAAAAGGTACGAGGCCACCTTCGGTCAAACAAGAGCCAGGGGAGAAAACGCAGATGAGCCTCAACAAATTTCGCCCATCCCACATCGGGGTGGACGGGGTCATCTCAATCTTCTAAAATTCAATCCGACCCCTTGCCGAGCCCATAGAATCCCCATTGAGGGGGGAATATGTTGGAAGGCAGGTCAAGGAGTAACGAAACCCCACCCGGGACTTTGCCGCCCCTCAGCGCAACAAACCGGATCGGGTTTTTGTCCGAATACCCCCATTAGTGAGCTCATCGGGCACGCTGCTCGAGCCACCAAGGCAAATGACGCCGCCCCAATCCCTCCAAACACGAAGAAAAATGGATGAATGAGCGCTACAAAACGAGCCAGTCTGAATCCAGTAAACGTCCGACCCCCGCAACCATAGGGGGTCAGACCTCCTCGGGCTGGTAAAGGTACTAATACCTCCTTTCTTTTTTTGAAACAAGTCATTACACTAGATCCCTTCCTCGTATCAAGACTAGCGGCAAGGTTCGGGGGAACAGATCGACAAGACCACGTAAAGCCCTCGCCAGGTAACGACGGTATGTTTGTTCCTCTAAAAGCACCTCGTGCCATACGGTCTTAACAAGGGGGAAGGGTCGGACCTTGCAAACTTCTTTTCATTGCAAAATGAAAGAAGAAACAAACAAAACGAAAACCACCACAGACAAATCCATGAAACTGCCAAAGACGCAAAAAGCATCGACACTTGTTCACGACACATAAAAGGGTTCATCAAATTTCTCTAGCTAAACTACTTCCGCGAAGGGAGAACCGCTTCTTTCAATCAGTCTACCAGGTCCCGCGCAAGAGGTGTCACTGCCTTCTCCATCTCATCTAGCTCAGGGTCTTCATACACAGGCGCGAAGCCTTGGCTCATCACCTTCAAGTTGATCTTTCGATCATAATGAGAATGGGTGACAACAAAGGCTTGGGTGATCCCGCCGAAGGCGCCTTCCTCAAGTTGGCCCATCCGCGCCATGATACTCAACATAGCGAGCCGCAAGCGGGCTGGTCTCCACTGGCTCCACCACCTTCAGGCATCAAGGACCACCCCGACCGCAGCTTTGCGTAAGGTCGTGCTCGCCGCTTCTTAGTCCGAAGGGTCCTTCGCACATGGGCGAGCTCCTTTTTCAAATTTGACAGAGACGCTCTCGGTGCTCAACCTTCGCTCACCACATCACTAAGATCCTCCCGGAGGGAGTAGACCACCTCGACGCCCTCATCCGCCTTCTCTCTTTCAAAGGGCCGTGGGCCCTACTCTCGCCTTCCACCCGAGATCCCGCCCGCCTCCAGCTCCTTCAGACCTCGACACCCCCACTTAATGGCTCGGGCATCCTTCTCGAGCAGCTCATCCCGCTCCTTCGTAGAATCCTCGGCGGCCTCTTCCTCTTCCAATTCACCTTCACCGATAGGTCCGCGAACATCCCATGGATCTCCTCCAAGCGTCGACGCCCTCGGCCTCCCACTCCTAGGGCGGCAAAGAAGTCATGCGCCATACCGCCGCAGCCAGCCTCCTCAGAAAGGCGATCCCACTCCACCTTCTGCTCGTGGAGGAATCAGGATTTATTCCGACTACGAGCAACGAGAATCTGAAGAAGAAGAAGACCAGTATTAGAAATACGAAAACACAAAAACATGAGAAGAAAGAAGAAAACCAAGCGAATACCTGGGTAGTAGGAACAACGATCTCACGTAGGGCTCCTCTAGCTTGGTCCAGAGCCTCCAGCATGGTCGAGATCCCGACATCAAGACCTCCCGCCCATGCTCTCTCAGGCATGATCGCCGAGCGAGAAAAGTGTCGACGTCGGATCCTGAGCGGCCATCCACTGAAGCGGCGGCTCCCCCCGCACAGGGGAGCGGCTGCCTCCCGACAAAGGGGCCGGGGGCGGCTCCCTCCTAATCCTATGCGGCACCACCACCACGCCCAACGACCCTCCGGCCATGTCCGCCTCCATCTGACCCGCCTCGTCCGCCACGGCCTGGGCCACCGGTGGCATCGATTGCGCCACCCCCTCGGATGCCATCATGGCAACATCCAGCTCCGGCGGGCTTGGCGCGGTCGCGACCACTTCCACCTGGGTCTCCGGTGGCACGGACTACACTACGCCCTCAGGCACCACCTCCATCGGTGATACCAGACCCTCGGTCGGCTGTACCGTGCCCGCCACGGAAGATGCCGCCTGCTCAGCAACCAACGAGGGCGCGGGCGCCACCACAGGCGCCGTCGGATCGGCCAACATGGCCCCAACACCGGCACCACTCCTGCCCGAAACAGGGGCAACGCCGGGCAGCGCCATCCATCCCGCCTGAATGGCGAGGCTCTTCTTGGGCGCCGGCCCGTCCGCAAGAACCTACACAAAGGTAAAAGGCATCAGGTCAAAATAGAAAAGGAAAAAGGAGGAAAAACAGGGGAATCAGCGGCTTACGCTGACGGCTTCGGGCGGCAGAAGCGTTTTGGGGACGGATCCCCAGATCCCTACCTCGGCTCGTCTGGGCGGGACCATTTCGAGCCTGCCCCTGCTCCGAGGCAGGGGGTCTCGTCTCCCTTATCTCACGGGGCAGGGCACCAGATCCGCTCCCCTCCGCCATCTCATGGGGCGCGGCACTAGAGCCGCTCCCCTCCACCATCACCTCAGGGTCGGCCATGGTAGGCCTGCCTTCCCCCATCCACCGATCCTCGGCCGGCACGCCGTGCGAAGTGGCGGACTCTCCGGCTCCCACCGACCTCACTGACTCACTTCCCTCCGCATGGAACGAGAAGGGTCCCTACATGGACGGGTGGGCACTTGTCAGCACGTCCTCATCCTCTAGGATGCCCCAATCCACGTCGATGGCTACCTCATCGTCATCGTCATCATCGTTGTCATCATCATCGCTGCTCACGTCCTCTCCCCGATCCCATGCTTCCTGCTTCAGTCGTCTCTCCTTCTTCATCTGCTCCCTCGTCTTCTTGTCCCGCTCGGTCGTGAGGCGATTCACCACCGCTAGGGCCTTGTTCTTTGGTAGTGGAACCTGACTGTCCTTGAAGGCTAGCCCCCCTGGCTGGTCCCAACGTCGCAAAAACGAATATCAAAAATATGGAGATTCAGGAAAAAGGAAGAGCACGGGAAAAGAAGGCTTACGAATTCGAAGAACCCAGGTTCCGGCCGCATTGGGGGATGTCCAGGCACCGGATACACAATGTCGAGGATGCCACCAACGGAATCCTTCGTCGGCTCTTTCGCCTCCTTAATGCGCTGCGCCACTTCGGAGAAAGGGAGCGCCTCGTCAACAAGCACCATCCCCTCGAACGACATCCCGGGCACCATCCGATGCAGGGGAAAGCACGCGCGCCATCAGCAGCGCCACCCTCCTCGCATGGTAGGCGTCGATAATCCCCGCCTTTTATATGCCTGTTCCTTCGAGCTTGGAGGCGGAGAGAAGGTCGATAAGGTGCTTCTTGTCCTGAGCTGGACGCCCCAAGTCCACGACTCCGAGAGCCTCTTCAAGAAGGCGCCTTGTACCTCGACAGTATGCACTCAGGTCATTCCTGACATAAAACCACTGCGAGTGCCATCCCTTGTTAGAGGTCGCCAGACGCATGAATGGGTAACCCCTCAACCGGGTATGGCGCAGATGAACGCCGCACATCCCATCGACACATTCATCTCCTTCCCCGATCCGCCTCTTCGACAAACTATCGGTAAAGAAGTGTCGCCACAGATCAAAATGGGGATCAATCCTCAGAAACCCTCGCATGGCAACAAACGCCACCATATGTTGAACCCCATTGGGAGTTAGATGTCAGCTCCACCTCATAATAATCCAAAGAGTCTCCACTGAAGGAATCTATGCGCCAAGTACGGCAAGTCCTCGCCATGGAAGATGGCGAAGACATGACATACCCTTTCTGGCGGCGCCGACTCATCCTCGTCACCAGCAAAGACCACTCCTAGACGGCGGATAGTGGATTTGAGAAGGCCACGGCGGACGAGGCCCTCCAAACGCCGAGAGGTGATGCGATCTACCCCACAACTCCATTGAAGCGTTCGGGAGAAAGGTGGGTGCGAGCTCAACGACGGCTATGAGGCGGCGCGCAAGCTTGACGGTGGCTGCGCAAAGACGGATGCAAGCCGGCCGACGGTGGTGGTACAGGGCGTAGGAGGCTAAAGGCAACTAGCGATGGAGGTTCCGCACCAAGATGAGAAGGCGTAAATACAGGACCCTAGGGGCGAATCCTGTGGTTTTATAGGGGCGACGATGCGAGAAGGGCAATCGCCTCATGGATCCTCGGGCTCGCCACGCCGCACCGCCACACGCGTCACGTCGGACACGCGCCTGCAGCCCCTATCCTCTCCCACCGAAAATCACGGTGGATTTTACCGCCTTCCCGTGTGAATCTGACTCTCTTCCCACCGGGAACGCAGTCACAAAGATGTTTTTCTCTTTGGCCCACCTAGGGCCTGAAGCTCGACGGCCAAATTTCAACCGAGGACGGGTCCATGAACGATCCGAAATCAAGGGCACAAGCATTATCGGGTCTCGATCCGCAAAGCCCAGTCAGTCAGCCCCAATGAGATCCCATGACCGAGATACCCACGACCCCTCGGAAAAATATCCAAATGACAAGAAACCTAAATCTTACGGTCTTACCCGTGGAGGGCCCAATACTAATCACCCGAGGGCTCAGGGACTACACCCATCGGATCGCTCATGCGCACACCTCTCCGAAAGTTAACTCCGACGAGATCGAAAAGAAAAAAAAACCCGGGCGATTCTACTCAATCACCCGAGGGCTCGGGGACTACACTCCACCGTTGCGCCAGCGCACCCTCTGGAAAGTTAACTCCGACGAGATCGAAAAGAAAAAAAACCCTGGGAGATTCTACCCGAATCGCCCGAGGGCTCAGGGACTACTGTCGGGGACCTAATACCGGGGTACCCAAGGAGGTGGAACTAATAACCATCGAATGTTAAAAGCTCCCGAACGGACAAGAGCACGGCTGCACTTCTTGCCCGAACGACAGGAGTTTTGTTCCGCCTCGCCCGAACGCCCGTGGACCCGCTCCACCTTGCCCGACGGCTGGAGGACGACTCCGCCTCGCCCAATGGCTGTAGGACGACTCACCCGACCCCCAAGGGATACACTCCGCCTCGCCCGACCCCCGAGGGCTGGGCTCGAACTCACCCAACACCCGAGGGCCGGCTTTACCTCATCCAACGACCGATGACGGATCTCGCCTCACCCGATATTCGGAGGCTGGCTCCGTCTCACCTGACAAATCGTGCCCTGCACCCTCATGATGACGGCTACAGGGTAAGACAAGACATTTGGGTCAACCACAGCGTCAGACGCCATGCCCTGCACCCCTACAAGGAAGTACCGTCAGGATGTGACAGGACAAGCACTGGGACCTCCCCCCAGGCGTGGCAGAGCCTGAACAGTGTTGCGGGCGCCTTCTCTCCGCCCTACAGTATTATAGGCACCGCCCTCAGCCTCCGGACGAAGGACCCGATACGGACATACGACAACCACGACGTCCCAAGGGCCAACCAACAGTCACCACGTCGTCCGACCCCCACGGGGTCGGGGCTCGACAATCCTATCCGCCCCGCCGCCCGCGGGGCGGGATGGGACGCCCCACTTGCTAAAAAAGGCCAGGGCATAGCCTACGAAGATCGACGGATACACTACTTCTGACACAGTCTGCCATGATAGGCAGGGCAGGCGTGGGGAAGAAGGAAGACTCGGGTCTCTCAAAGGGCCTTCTACGCTCTTAGTATTTTTTCTTTTCCCCCATCTCAGAACGCCTCGCCTCGCCTATAAAAGGGAGGGGGGCTCCCCACTAAGGGGGTCGACTCGACGAGCTAGCACACGCGCTACGCACTATACAACCGAAAGCAAAGAACAGAGCTCTTGACGTTTCTTTCCACTACTCCATCGTGGACTTGGGATCTCTCCTCTCCCAACCGCTTGTACCCCCTACTACGAACCTCATTCGGTGCTAATAACATGAGCAAAGAACAGATGGGACGTAGGGACATTCAAATTTCATCCAAAGATAAACCTTATGTCTATTAGTGCACCATCCGGGCCTAACGCGCATCAAGTATAAATTTACTAGCCGGTGTTTGTTCGAAACACCGACAACGTAAATTTTAGGAACATAGATTAAGAGTTGTTGGAATTTTTTTCTCATCTTGCTAAAACCAAGAATTAGGAAGGGAAATAGGATACTCTTGGAGATGCTCTTAGATTAGTTACCTAAAGCTTAGGCATAAACCAAACATAACAAAAACGTTGTGACAAATTTCAACACTAACCTTTTGTTCTCTCTCCTTTTAATTTAGTAGATACAAACAAACTACGGATATATTTGTTATTAATTTGCATGGTGCTATTCTTCCGGTAGGCAACATATGCTCGTCAATAGGGACATTCCTATGCTGACTTTAGCAATCTCGTGATTTCCTAGCTCAATCTCTTGGAGATATAGAGTGTGTGCCCGTAACACATTATAAGGAGAAACTTATTCCCATTTCTTAGGTTAAGGCTGGTGTATCCAAATTTGGCCACATACATTAGTCTTGTCTTGTAGGTGGTCTCATATAGGGTCACGTAATTTTAAGATTTACTTAATAGACAACATGTACAATGGTTGTCTTTAAGGTTGTCTCGTAGTAACACATGATTCCTTAATTTATGCGTAGAACAAAAGTAAAGTTGTGAGTGTATGTCAACAACAACTCATACAATAGTAGGATAGTTGTCTCATAGTCTAAAATTTTAGCTTATGAGGTGGTTGTTTCGCGAAACAACGACCTCATTCTCTCTCCTCTATCTTCCCTCCACATCATAAAAAATCCTACGTGGCACCGCATGAGACGGCATACGAGACCGCTGATGTGTAGCAATGTACCTGCCCTAAGCATGACTCTATATTCTTGTAGTACAATATGCCAACGAGTTTGGCGGTCGAGAAATAATTGCATATTTTTCAACTTTCCATACTTCACATGATCCTGATCCCAATTATACATTCAGAAACGCTCGTTTATCCGAGCATCCTATGTCCGGACGGTGCCACGCACGCAAGAGAAGGAGCCCGGCCATCTATTTTTTCGTGTGTGCCACCGCTGCTGGGCCCCCATGTCTGTGCTCGGTTTCTCACGCCTTTGGCGAAGGCCCCATGGCGGGCCCATGCCGCCGGGACGTCACCAATAGCTGCAGTAGTAGTCTGACAGTCGATCTCATTGCAACATGTGCAAAACACGTGCAACATACGTCAAAAAACAGCTGAAACACTTGTAATATACATATGAAAGACTTGCAAAACGCCTGGAAAACACTTAAAAGCTATTACAAACATATGCAACATCCAGATCTACTTTTATAATATCCAGATCAAAACACTTGTAATATACGTCTGATATAGATGAAACATTTGGAACATACATTTGAAACATACGTGTATAACCATTGTAATTGGTACAACATCCCGATCTACTTTTACAACATCAATATAAAACACTTGTAATATACATCTAAAATATTTAAATCATATGTTTACTTCTTTCAGAGCAAACATCCCCTTCCGCTTCGACGCTAGCAAGTCGTTATATATTATACTTGTTTCATTAATGCACCTGGCGGGTGCAGTTGCTCATGCAAAATTACACCCGTAGGGTGTTGAGAGGATAGGTGTGATAAAATGTTACGAGTCCTGTAGTGGGCATGTTTTGTTTCCACCTATATACCTCGCCTGATCCGCTGCCATTCAATGTAACTCTGTATGGAATGGTGGCCTTTAAAACGTCTTATTTATTTCAAATTATGGTGTGGTTATTAGTTCCAACTATATCTTTTCTTAGATGTTAGGGCCTGTTTGGTTGCCGGTCACATTTTGCTACGCCTAAGGTTAAGTATTTGTCACACTGTGGCTTGCCACATTCTATGGCAAAATGGAAGCGTTTGGTTCGTTACTAAACTGTGGCAAAATTGTGTGGCTGTTGTTTGGATGGTTGCCACAGAAATTTGACAAAATTGCTATATATGGTTTAGATAACAAATTTGTATGGTGTTTCTAATGAACCAAAAATAAACATGAAAATTAAGACTAATATAGATAATTAGGAAACTATATTATACTAATCAAAACAAAATAATAATAGATAATCAAAACTACATTATACTAGTATTTTCTGTTGTATTCCTAGATTTATTTTTAAGAAAAACGCCGATTAACCTTCATGTTCACGGAGGATATTCTCAAGTAATATTCTCTCCTCAACCTTATCCGTTCACCCACCTTCCACCACACGTCGTGGGCACACGGCACTTCCTATTCTCTCTCTCCTCTTCAAACGCTCTCCATGGCCTACCAACGTCCCATCGCTGTCGGTCACCGTGAGCTCACACTCGGGTAGGAGTCTAGTTCTACCCCACCACTTGGGATGTGGCCAAGCGTGGAAGGACACGACGAGTAGCGGCTGCGCCAGACTAGGCGAGCTGTGCCTCGCAGTATCATCTTCAACTCCGATCCTTCAAGTGTGGTGGCGCGGTGCCGTGGTGTGTTAGGCCCCCTGCAGTGCGGGTGGTGGTCAGCCATGACGGGCTCGTGGTGAAGGGGCGAGCGGTGATGGCAGGGTGGCAGCATAGCAAGAGAAGGGATGACGCTGTGGCGGAGTTTGTGGCGGAGGCGGAGGCGGAGGAAAAGCACGCCGCACAATCGGCGTAGAAAACTGTGGCAAGTACTATGGCTGAAGTGTGGCGAGCCTTGCTTCCGTTACGAACCAAACACCCGCCTAAGCTACCGTGGCGTGCCTAACTTTAGCCGTGGCAATCGGTGGCGGGTAACCAAACAAGCCCTTAATCTTTAGCGATGACAAGTTCACTAGACTTAGTAAATATTCTTCTTCTAAATAACGAGATCCCACGTCACAAATTCACAATAACCGCGGACAGACCCTAATCTTAGCTAGCTGGGCTTCACCACGTGTCTCTTGAGATTTCAAAAGCCCAATGGGCTATTTGGTCCGTGTAGACCATGGCACATTGGCACTTGACTCCATGGAGAGAGAACGCTAAAACATGACCCCGAAAAACAAATCATGGGTCTCTCAGATCACACCATTTCAGATCTATCTGTGTCGAAGATGCACATGGAACTGCACGACCAAACGCCCTGTCCTGTTTCTAAAAGACAAGCAAGAAACTCTTCAAAAGCGAGCTAACCAACAAGGAAAAAGATCATCCCCAAAGGTATTCAATATGTGATATATTACACTCCATGTTCCATTTCAATATTTCATTATCTAATAAAAAAACATATATGTAACACTTCCGTGTGTTCCTCTAAAACGTAAATCCAAGATCAAAATGAGGTTGCCCATCTACATTTGAGCTCAACATTTCAACATAAAACTCTTATGTTACATTGGTAATAAGGGGTAAGAAAAACAAAGGGCTATATTTAAAGGCTCTAGCAGTTCCCTATTCGGCTATAAACATTTAAGAGGCAATATACATTATACTATGGATTCAAATCCATCTGTTCACTAGCTATATGTATTAGCAGATTGAATCAATTCAAGGGATTGATGAGCTGCTGCTCTTACTTGTCAGAGACGACCTCATCGTCACAATGGCAGATTCGTTTGCGCCCAGCCGCACTGCCTGCTTGCTCGCCTGCAGAAAGCTCGTGATGGCTCGCCGCACGTACGCATCGGCCTGCTTCACTGTCATCTTCTTCTTCCGGCTCTCTTGCGCAAGGCTCGTCAGCATGTAGTCGCCATTCAGGAAGCTCGCGAGCTCGACGAGCTCGCGCTGGAAATCAGAGAGCCAGCCGTGTTCTTTGGGTGGAGTTGGTCTCTCAAATGGCACTTCTGGCAATGTCTCTGAAAGTAATAAAAAGAGTAACCTGAGAACTGCTGGTAACTGAGCCTGGAATTGCTCCATACGATTTATTTGATGATACAGAAGTTCATTTTGTAACTAAAAGCCGTGCATTGTGTTCATGTCTTCAATCAAATTTAGTGCTCGAGCTCGATGTTGAGATGTTGATGGTGAACGGAACTGGAAATTCAGATGGAAGAGTTGCTGGTATACCTGGGCAATCTGTTCTTGGTTGGTCGAGCTCAGTGAAGATGTGCTCGAAGGTACCGGCCCACGCGTCTCTCTTGGTGAGGAAATCGGAGGAGAGGTTGAAGATCTTCTTGATGGTGGCTGGGATGGAGGAGTGCTCGAACTCGGAGGTATCCGTGGGCCCGACGGCACGGCCGACGACGGTGCCCTTCTTGATCCACGGCGAGACCATGATCGTGGGCACCCTGACGCCGAGGCGGTCGAACTTGAAGAAGAAGGGCGGCGGGCCCCGGATGCCGTCGGGGCTGGGCACGCCGGCGGTGGGCGTGGCGACGTGGTCGTAGAAGCCGCCGTGCTCGTCGTAGGTGACGATGAGCAGCGTCTGGTTCCACTGCGGGCTGGCCCGGAGCGCCTCGTACACGTCCTTGACGAGGCGCTGGCCGTTGGCGACGTCGTGCGCCGGGTGGTCGTCGTCGGCGGGAGTCCCCGTGAGGTCGAAGTACCTGGGCTCGATGACGGAGAGCGCCGGGAGGACGCCGCGGCGTGCGTGGTCCTTGAAGGCGGCGTCGTAGCGGTGGAAGGCGCGGGCGGCGTAGCGGAGCGCGCGGAGGCGGCGGTAGAAGAGCACGGTGGGGATGGTCTTGAAGTAGACGGCGAAGTCGTGGCCGTCGGCGGCGAGGGACTCGAAGATGGTGCGCTGCGGGTAGCCGAGGAGGAGGTCGAGCTTGTCGTGCGCAACGGCGCCGCGGGAGGTGGCGGAGTAGAGGAACAGCCGGTTGGGCTGCGTGGGGCCCGGGATGGAGGAGAACCAGCGGTCGAAGACGGCGAAGGCGGGGACCAGCGCGGAGAAGGCCGGGAGGAGGGAGGGGCGGAAGGCGCGCATGACGGCGGA
The DNA here is from genome assembly GCA_904845875.1 of Miscanthus lutarioriparius. Classification (NCBI taxonomy): domain Eukaryota; kingdom Viridiplantae; phylum Streptophyta; class Magnoliopsida; order Poales; family Poaceae; genus Miscanthus; species Miscanthus lutarioriparius. Next base: position 51,732 of record CAJGYO010000440.1, on the reverse strand, counting down.
GGAGAGGAGCGCGTTGACGGAGAGCGCGCTGCAGACGAAGCCCGACATGGAGGGCTGCGCGGCGGCGGCGGAGATGTTGCCGTTGCCGAAGACCTGCTCCAGGACGTCTTCGAAGGAGTGGCCCGGGTCGTCGGGGACGACGAGGTCGGCGTCGGCGGACACGCAGATGGAGGAGGTGGAGTTGGTGGAGTTGGAGTTGGGGTTGCACTCGGCGCCGGTGAGCCCGTCGACGGGGAGGCCCAGCAGGCGGCGCATCCAGCCCAGCATGTGGTCGAACGACCGGTTCTCCAGCGCCAGCACCACCACGTTCTTTATGGGGCTGGGGCGGGCGCCATTGGCGCTGCCGTTGACGGCGAAGAGGAGGAGGAACAGGAGGAGGAGGAGCGGCAGCGGACGGCGGCGGGGTGATCCCGTTGCCATGTCCGGCACGGCGTGTGTTCGACGAAATGCCAGCCGTGCTCGTGCTCGTGCGGGTCGAAGATGAGAAGATGGAGCCGGGACGGGAGGTGGACATGGGCTGGCGGCCTTTGGCGGCATTCGCCTGGTCACCGTTCTATATGTATCGTCGGCCATGGAAGCATCCAAGCGCCTGTGACTACAGTGGCCCTGGGTGGCCATGACAGCACGAGGCTTTTCCACACGTGAAATTACGAAAGATGCTCTGTTTCTAAGTGCTATTAAAAAGTTCACACGAATCCTGATGCTATGATAAAACTTTTTTTTCTCCACGTCATTCCATGCACCTTCTATTATATTTCCACCGTTTGCTAGCCCTGACATATGGGCCCGATCAGAAAAAATGTACAAAATGCCCCCTCTCTTCCAATCCCTCCCCACACAGCGGTCCTGCCCCTCCGGCGCTTACTGCACTCCCGGTCCAGCAGCCCGTCCACGTTGCCATGGACGCTGTGCGTGCGTCCTCGCCACCGTGGACGCAGTTTCCTCACTCGTAGCCGTGGCCGCGTCATCCTCGTCGGCTCGCTCGCGGTGTTCGGCCAGCTCGCGCCGAGCACCTCGCGGACGACTGCTGCGGCCGTGGGGCTCTAGCCCTGCTCTTCTCGCAGGACGGCCCGCATAGCCACGGGGTGGGGCGGGGCGCCCGCACTGCGGCGGCAAGAGGAAAGGATTGGATGAGGCTAATGGCCGCATTGAGCCCCGCGACGCGCACGTCGGCGGAAGAAGGGTGGGAGAGCGCGGCGAGGAGGAGCCCCGTGGAGGTTGGGAAAGCTGGCTGCGAGGTGGGAGGCCAGCGGGGCCAGGATGTTGAGCGCCGACTCCTACAGTCCCAGTGGGGAGGACGGGGAATCGATGGACTTGTACAGGAAACTGAGTAGGTCTGGCCACGTGTTGGCGGGCAGGAGGAAGGAGGCGAGCTCGACAACAGCGTCGGAGAGCTTCCTGAAGACTGTTTACACCAAAATTTAGAAGAGAAATTGCAGGGACTCGAAAGCTCCCAAGATCATGTCATCAAGGAATCGATTGCATGAAGGTCGGTATCAGTTGATTCGAATGCAATACTAGAATCGGCTTTCTTCATATAGCGCCAGCAGATAACGACAAGAGCTACGATCGACGCCAAGAAAAACATGGTGGACTCTACAAAAAGAGAAATATTAGGGTCCAAGTTATCTTAAATTAGGAATATTTTCTCTTAGGCCAAAAATTATGATGAGTAGTGCTTAAGTAGGAATCATGCGTAGATTCTGGGTATAAATATTAGACCCCAGCTATTGTAAAGGACACACAATCAATCCAATACAAGTTATTTACTTTTTTTTTGGCTCCGGCCACCCCTTAGGAGTAGGAGTAGAGTAGATCTTGGCAAGTTCTTCAGCGAGCAGGGCTGCATCGGTTCGGCCGACCTCCGGCTTGTCTGTAAGTACCGTCATGGCTTATACTTCTGTTCGTACGGCTGCATCGATCCGGTTGACCTCCACTGCGACTCTGGTATAAGTTAGTTATCGACTCTTGTTTAGTTCAAGTATGGCTGCATCGATCCGGTCGACCTACACTGCTCGAACTAGATTAAGGTCAAGTTGTCGGCTCTATCTAAGGACGGCGTTCATTCGGATAGATTCATTAAGTTACCGATATTGCTTATTGCTTTCATTATTTATTTAATTACATCCATATAACTTCGCCCGATTGGGATTGACATAGATCGGTCTTATATCCTGTTTAGCCCATCGTTTGTTAATCTAAATTGATTTAATCTGCATCCTTAAACGATGAGTTATGTTTTATCGGCCGTTTTACGTCAATCTTGGTCATGCATAGTGTGCGGTTAAAGCATGTTTTTTCTTGAATAGATCTATTGGCTAACGAAAACCGTTCTATGGCCCGTTATCACGGCCTGTGTGATTCTACCTCACACCCTACTGTTAGCACCGTGGAGTGGGGATCGTTACTTGGTAGATCTGTTCCTGATGGGGCATGACCTTAACTGTGTGATATGCCTGAATCGGCCGTTTTAGCCGATATCGAGTGCTTTCACATACGCAGTTCATGTCACGAGACCGTTGAAGTAAAGATAGGTTGAAAGATGTGTTAGCCCCATGATCTTATTATTGTATTACGGCCTGCATGATTCTGCCTCATGCCCCACTGATATTAGTAATAAGTTAGGGTCGTCAAATCTATTGTTGTTTCTACGGCCTGCATGATTCTGCCTCATGCCCCACTGATTATAGCGATAGATGAGATCTAATATATTCATTAGATTTATCTTTATTAAATGGTTCAATGATGATGGGCTGCTTCTTTTATATAAAAAGGGATTCAGTTACTTGCAGTCATTGACTTAGCATAAACTGATTATTGTTGACATCCTATTGCCATTGATTAATATTTGTCTAAATAATGAGATTTATTCTGAACGATAACCGATTTACCTTCTATAATTCCATGAGCTTTAATTGATTTATTCTTATGGGTATGTTGGAATCGGCTATTTAGTCGATCTCCTTCCATATCGGCTCTCAGAGCCACACATTCAGAACTGTCTGGCAACACCGGCATGTTCTGCCTTAAATTACTGATTAGCTTTCTCTCCTTATCAATTGCAGAGTCAAATTGACTGGCACGTCTCGATAGAAGTACGCAAGATCGACTGTAACACCCCAGGTGTTTGCCACTAGTTAAGCAATGGGTTTGAGCGCAAACATAACTGATTGAGTGACGATGAAGATGTCAAGGTCAAACCTTTGGAAATGAGCCCCAACCTAAACTCGTATATTGCACCCTTGCTTTACATGTAGGCCCTTTTCAGGATATATGCTTGGATAGTGTTATTGGAATATCTTCATGTGTCTCACATCAATATCCATCTATATTGATCACTGGAAAAGTTTCATGAAGTTTGGAATCAAAAAGTCACATGAAATGATAAGTTATATCCTTATTGGAAAGACTTTACTAAGTGCTTCAATTGCACTATTAAGTGAATGGAAATGTAGGTCATCAACCAAACCTTGCAACCTTACCCAAATGACTCTAATTGAACTCCACAACAAAAGTCATGAAGGGTTCATGTTGAGCCGAGATCAAGAAAATGCATCAATCGGTCAATAACTCTAATTTAAGCTTTATAGTGACGATACTTTGACCTATGTTGACCACCAACTTACAGTGCTTGCATGGAGTTGCACCTTAAATAAAAGTTGAAGATTGAGTAGAGTAGAACAAACTTTGTTTTTGGAGCAAGAGCCAGATCAACTTGGAACTAAGTCAAACAGAGGCTCGAAAATTGAATCAGCGGCTATTTTCAGACTTAGAATTTTTCTAAGTCTGGAATTCATCGTCGTCGCCATTGGCATTCCGCGTTCTCCGAAATTCATTAAGCAACTTGAGTTGGTCCAAAAACAAAAGTTGAAGGTTATATTATGGAGAAGAGCATACAAAAGTTGCATTGAGTTTGACCAAGTTTTGACCTCCGAAGGCGAGCTCCGTGGATCATTATCAAAACATTGACACTTTGCTCACTTTGGAGCCTAATTAACTGCTAATCCATTGCTCAAATGACCTTGGTCTCTTAATGAAAAATGTAGAGCGGGCCGAGTACAGAAAACTTCGTTTTGGGCCCATGGACCAAATCCGCCCGTAATCGGCCCAAAACTCTGCGCTCCACCATAACCACACCGGTGCCCGCCACTGTTGCTCGATCATTGCCGACGTGGTCGCCACAAGATGGACGCCACCAAGACTCCTCCGCTGCTGCCAAGCCTGCTCTCTTCTCTCTCGCCAAGGTGCCCTCGCGCCAGACTCCAAGTAGTGGAACTCTAGGAAGACTCGCCTCCCCACTCCCAGCTCTTCTCCTCGCCTCTCTCCAGCGTGCCTCTCAAGCCACCACCATGGCCGAGCCCAGAGCTCATGCCACGCTGTGTCGTTCTTGTTGTTGTATTCGGTCGCAGCCAAGCTTAAGCACACCACCACGTCCGCCTCACCTTGTTCCTCCTCCCAGGCGCACTCTCCGGGCCCATGGAGGCCGGTCGCACCAAATCCAACACACCACGGCCATCGTCGTGCGTGCATGTGGGTGAGCCCCTTGGGGTAGCTTCCCAGTGGAGCTGTCCCCTTCCTAGAGTGCTCCCAGCCGGTGGGGATGCTTCAACGCAACTCCATGGCACGCCGGCATGGCCTCCTCTGGCAGTAAGCGCCCGGCCCCCGACGGCCTCCCTGCCCCTAACTCACGACAGGGACCTCGGGCTCAAATTCGACTAAGTAAAGGGCTTTTCTGCAGAACCATAGACTCAAGTGAATAGTACCGAGGACCTATTTGTTTTAAATCGGCTGAAAGTTTAGAAAATCATAGTAATTCATAGGAAATTCGTAAAATAGCAAATGAGGACTTTTTGGAATCCTTGTGAAATTCTCTATGCAATAGATCTATAATATTACATGTTTTACTTTAAAATTTTAGCTGTAAAATATATTTATGGAGCTAGGTTTTTAATGCTAGTTGTATTTGTTTTTTTTATAACTGTAGATCTAGGGCTTCAATTGAAGTGAAATTTTTGTGGCATGCTACTCATGTTATGTTTGATGTGTGATAAAAATTTCATGAGTATTGGATGAAGTATGAGTGAGTTATTGGTTTATCTTGCTCTCACATGATTTCTTGCTTTAGCGACTTGTCTTTTTCATAGAGGTTGCTATACATATCCAAATGGAGTGAAATTTGTACAGTAGACTATTGAGAGGATATGTGAGCCACTGTAATTTTTGTAGAATTTATTGTATACTTTTGGTATATGTTCCTTAAGTCACCTTGTTATCTAAAATAAATTAAGAAATGCATTAAAAGAATTTATTTGGTCATGGACCCTAGGTTTTCTGGTGTTCTTTAGTCATGTGTGACATGTTGGTAAAGTTGGTTTTACCTAATTATGTGTTTGCAACATAAGTTAATATTTATTTTCTTGCAAATGTGGTTTCTGGACAGATCTGAGAACTTAGCAAAGTTCTTCATGATAAGGCGCTTTGTTGTGAAACTTGTTTATACAAAAGTTGTAGATAATTTATGTATCTAGCTGCTGTTAAAATTTGGTATCATTTGGCCAAGTAGTTTGTGAGTTATGCCTGTTTAAAGTTGGGTTTCAGAAATGGCTGCTCTCTGTCAATTGTGGACCAGTTTCTGTAAATGTATAATTTCGACCTACTTAACTTGGGAATCATGCTGAGATGATTAAAGATGAAATGTAGATAATTTTCTAAGCTTTCCAGAATGTCTTGTTTCATATCATTTGGATTTATAAAACTCCAGATATGATTGATTTATGAAGCCACTGTTTGCAAGTCTAGAAATTGGCATATTCCGGTTATAGTTGTTGCTTCACCTTGACTTGCTTTGCATGTTGCTAGGTGTGGTTCACGTCCTTAGTAATTAAGTTAAATACACCTGAGATCTTGTGAGACTTATGTGCCATGTATAATATTCTTTGTTATCTTAGCATGATAGATTGTGTGATGTTAAGTTAAGCATCGCAAAGTACTTAAGTGCGTTAGTGTAAACTATGCTTGTCTTGCTTGCTATTTCGTGATGCGTCTCATAGTGCTATTCTTCATATTTATGCACTTGCATATTGCATCTCATCTAGGTACGCTAGATGCACCACGTGAAGGATGAGATATTGGAGCCGAACCCGAAGATGGTGTATGGTGGACCTATCCCAAGGTGGAAGGACTGGACAAGTGCTAGGACGGGAGATGCTCACTTAGCGAGTGTCGCCTACCTAACACCGACTTGTGTCGGATCCCGTGCAAGCCCCTGAGCATATTAAGCCTCCTAATTTCCGAAATGCGATTCTGATTATTGTTACATATATATATATTGTTGCATTAAGTTTAGGTGTTGGATGCAAACACTTGCTGCATTGGTTACCCATTCCTTGTCCGAGATATTGTTACCTCAATCCTATGTAGCTCAGTGCTCGAGTAGTGCTTAGCCCTGCTTAAATGCGGTAGAAGTCGGGTGATTTCCTGTCACCTGCGAGATATAGGATGATACATGTGGCACGGTTGGCTATATTTGTTATCGTGGAAAAGAACCAGTCTTAATTTGAAATGAAGACCGGACGGAGGCTTGCCGGTTTGCAGTGACTCCGTCTGTGTCGCTTAAGGACTGATTCTTGGAGCCTTTCCTGTTCATGTTGAACGCATGCCTCTCTCTTAGTTGGCCGGGTCTGGAGACCGACCACGAAGCCGAGTAGCTCACCTCAGGCCGGGAGTCGATAAGTATAAAGTGCGCCTCGGAAGGGAGCCGTAGGCGTGAGTCCAAGGGCAGGTGATTTAAAAGTCCTGATCGTCCTAGCAGAAGGGTAATCCCTGAGAGTGCTGGCGCTGATCGAACCCGCGAATTTGGTTCCTGAGATGTTCCAAAGGTGACCCACGGCTACCCTTGCAAAGTATGCCAGGGTGAGAGTTAGGAATACCCCCTCAGCTGAGTTGTAATTCGATTCGAATCGCCGTCTCTCCCGGTTAGTGAGAACTTGACGGGCTTATCTCCAATGTAGATACACTTAATATCTTAATGGTTCGGAAATGATGATATGATGATGATAGCCTTATTATACCTGCTATGGTTAATATTGTTTGCTCCTAATAAGTGAGTGCTCTAGTACAGGTGCTAATCTAGTGGACAGGTAAATGATGATAAGCTTGATGCTAAGTTTAAATTGGTTACTATGCTCATAAGCTCTTTTATGCAAATGTGTCAAGCTAGCCCACCTGAAAAAGCCTTGCATGATCCTTGGTGTCTTTTATTTCTGATTTTTGTCGGGTAAGTCTAGCTGAGTACCTTCTCGTACTCAGGGTTTATTTCCCACCTGTTGCAGATGACCAGTTCTTCTTTGGTTGCTGCAAGTACTGCCTTCTCCCTGCTGGGGATGAAGACTAGACCGTTGGGCGCGGTCTCTACTAGTTCTCGTACCTGATAATGCTTTTGTGGGACATGACTCTGATCTGGCAATGTAATTGAAACTATGAAGTTATGTACTAAACTATGTTGCTTCCGCACACTCAAACTTGGTTTGTAATATTTTATTTGAACTCTGATGGATGTAATCCGAATGCTACTTGTGAAATGTTGTAACGAATGATGTGTTGTGTTGAATCATTACGATCTTGGTTTGTATGTCGAGAGTTGGTTGAAATCCTTCGTGATTTCGGACTACCGGGATTATGGGAGCTTAAGTACAGAAATTTGATCGCCGGTGATTGTTTTTGTACTTACGTTCTTATGATTTGGTTCGGTTCTCATTACACTGGCATCGAGCAAGATTTGACACTAAACATGTCATTTGTGTATTTAAAACAAAAGTATTTGTGAAAATCCTAAATTTAATACTAAGTATTGCCAGTGGTCATATCTCTTATGCCCAAATAAGGACTCTTAGGTGGCTTATTAAAGTACTAACTTGGGGGTTCCTGCTTGTTCCTGTTTCGTTGTCCATACGGCGTGCTATTGTATGGATGCCATCCGCTTGGGTGGTAATGTTTGGATCAAATACCTCTACGCTCTGGTAAGTGGGAGTTGTGAGAGCATGACCGTCCAACCGTCGGTCTAGGGGAGAGTAGTTGTGGTTGCTCGCATACTTACATGTTCAATCATGTATCTATGAGAGTACTTAAATGTGGGTATCTCTGTCGGGTAGATGTGATACTAGAGTATATGCATCGGGGGATGTATGTACAAAGGTATCTTAGTTTACTGCTTTCATTGTGTGCTTATTTATCTCTTGTGGGGATGGGCTGCAATGAATTTGCCTACAGGTACGCTAACCACAAATGCGTAGATTGAATGTAGCTGACGACTAGCTATATATCGAGAGAGTACGTGTTTTGCCACCAACATAGAACGTGATTGCCACCTTAGGCTGGCAATTTCGTGAGGACGAGTAGGACGAGCATGCATCATGATTGTGCTTGTGCATAAATATGCTTCCCTCACCTTGTCCTAATGCTAAGTAACTTGTGATCAATGTGATGTCACTATTTTCCCTGTGTGAAGCTAGACAAAATGTCTTGTCCCATGCTGCTTGAATAGCTATGCTTGAAGATAGTGTATGATTAGCTCGTCTTGTATGTCTGCGTCCAAAGGAAATAGATGACAAGTTATTAGTTAACAAAAAGGTTCACCCCTTTGAAAACTAAATTGCTAAATGTAAGTAAAACTTGTTTTGTAGAGATATCCACCTACTCAGTAAAAAGGAAACAAAAGATAACAGTGCCTTACCACCAGGTTTTGCCTGATATGTGTTGTGGTGTTACTGTAGGTGACTGCTTATTATGTACGAGCTTTGTGCTTAATAATAGTCGCTTAAGCTAATCGGATTGAGTGTTTCGAAATGCTCGCTTAAGACCATGGTGTAGGCGTGGATGCTCGTTATCTTGGTAGTGCCGTAGTTGTCACCCTTTTGTCCTCGGTAAGCATACGAGTGTCAAATAGCTTTATCCTAAAACAACGCTCAAGTTACGTAATCGCACAGTTGTCGTCTCCAATTAGGTTCTCTCTTGGGAGCCTGAGTCTGTACACGTGGTTGCTAGCTTTGAACGTTGTGCTACGAAGACTTTATCTATGCCTTTGCTTGACCTTAGGCCCAAGCTTAGTTCCCTTAAATGCTTGCATATTTCATGGTTGTCCCGCTCCTGTGTGGGAGGACCCTACTGCAAAAATCCTTGTTAGATCTTATTGCTCCTTCTCCTACTAATAATCTGGTGCAACGATAATCGCTATCTACCCTGGGTTTGAAACCTTCTTCTCACAGATCATGTCATTGCTTTATCAACTCAATCCCTAGTCAGTGCAATGGCTTTGTCCCTTGAATCTCGTTTGTTTTGTCTTCAACTCTTTCAAGTCTCTGGATGTTTATCAGTCTTGATCTCATGTTGCTGCTCGACAAGACTAAATCTCATGTTAACCTTTATCTGGTAATCACTTGGGTGGACACAAGACGTATATGGAAATTAGCAAGAGTCTCCTGCTTAGTTGCCTTCGGCAATTAGGCTATGTTCTTTTGCGCTGTGTTTTGATCTTCTGATCGCCTCCTTGTTGATTCCTAACCTTGTGACTATCCTTGTTTGCTATCCCTCTTTTGTACAATGCTTGTTCTTACAATCTAATTGGTGCCACTGGAAATTTTGCTTTGGTTGTATGATCAGTAATGGTGCCACGATTAGCGATCTACGGTGCCGCGACGGAACCTAGGGCCTCCTTGTGGGCGGCCGACGCATAGTTGTGCTGCTGGGTGCGCGCTGGTATCGAGGTTTCTAGTCATGATCCATTGCAGAACTGTACCGATGTGTTATTTTCACGTGAGCTCTTCCTTGATTATCTCTCTATATCTCATCGAAGATCCATATATCTGACCGAAAGTAGTAGAGCTTCCTTTTAAAGTCACAAAAAGGATAACCTTTGAAAAACTGGTCACCGACATAAACATTAACAGACTACAAGAGGTGGTAGATAAGTGACTCCACTTGGTTGTCCCACCAGTATTGACGTCCGTCACCTAGTGAACAACTTATGTCATCATTTTTGGATCAGAAGGGCACACAACACTTAATGTTGGAAAAGTTGTTAGTCAGATAAGAATCGAACGTCACATTATGATTATGACCTGGCTATCCAAGTCTTGATTATTATGTGCATGCTGATCGCACGGTCGAGGTCAACAATCTCTAGTGTGACTCCTTGTCTGCAGACTTCGATGACGACCGTCTGTTTGTGCCTCGATTGCAATTATTGTTGTAGTCAAGAGTAAGAATTTGGAACTTTGAGTGTTGAGAATCAACTGATTAGTTACTAATAGGAAGCTTAACCTCCGGCTAGGTGATAACTTTTTGCTAATTATGAAGGCCAGAGCTCACAAAACAATGTTAAGCAAACGAACAGCAAAGCCGGTCATCGATGCTAGTACTGCTTCCTTCTCCAAGCCCTATGTTGTCAAGTCAAGTCCATCTTGGACAATCACACAGATAGTGCTGGATGCTATATCGGCTACGTAAGGAACTAGAGAAAGCATGTGCCTAGTTTCGATCAGCATCATTGTGCCCCTAGGTACCACAAATGGATTTGTTCAAGGTTCTATTGGACCAAGTGCCAGAGAATATTCAAAAACGGTTCCTTGTCTCTCAGGGAATGCCCTACCTATGGAATAACGCCTTGTGCCCTCATGAAAACAGCCCACACTTTCAATGCTTGTGCATCATCAAGTTGGTGTCTAAATCAAACGATTTAAGTTGTTTCCTCGAGAACCACATAAGGAAAACCTTAGTCTACATCCTCGGAGAAAAAGAGCTGCTATCTGCTACTGCTATGAGAAAGGTTAGAGAGTGCAAAACACACACCTCAAATAGTGAAGCAAAGAAAAGGGAGAACACGAAATCTATCTAGATTTTGTGGCACTAAACCGGTTATCTTCAAGCCGGCGATTAGTGACTCAAACGAAGTTGGATTGACTCCAAACTTGGTGATCTCATTCCTTGCTTAGGACCCTTAAATGTCTTAAGTTGGTTTGAGTATTGGTTGAGTAAAACATCGGATTTGAGAGATATCTTGTCGGCTCGGTTTGCTGCCATTTCAGAACAGAGCAGTTTTGGTAGATGAATTGTTTGGATGGTCAAACGGAGTCCGGTTGAGTTGAATTTTGGTGAGTAGTTAGAAGCCCCATGGATCTACATGCCCACCAAAATTTGTGCATATTGGAGTAGTAGTTTGGGAGATTTGAAGAGAAAACAAAAGGGTACAGAATCTGTAATTTCTTTGTGACTGCGATCATCCTTCGCATTCAAAAGTTGTGTTTGCAATTGATGCCAAGGTATGTACCGCGGTCAATAATTGTTGCTAGATAATCCTTTAGATGCCCTAAAGAAGACTCCTTGGACCCCTTTTGTACCTTGTTCTTGGCCTCTGCTATCAACAATGTACGAGCAATCGAGGTGTTCTACGAGTCAATTTGTACCCTTGCAACTCGAAAGCAATTTGAAAGGTGTCAAACAACAGATTTCAAAATTGTAATTTGGAGATATTGACTGACATTAGAAATGAAGCCCAAATGTCAAAAGTAGTTCCACAAAAGATAGTTTTGATATAGTGCAAGTCAACTCAACGTACTGAGCAACTACAACATGAAGGAGAATCATACTCAAAATGCTTGGTAGGGAACTATTTCCCTAGATTGAGGAAATACTTGCAACTTTTATTGTACTCTAGGTCTCGCTGTCCATCATCCTTGGCAATGTTTACCAATGCTGCCTTGTCATTTGGTGTCTTCCATGTGTTTTACCCAAGGGGTTGTCTCAGATACAACTCAGATAACTATTGCCGTTTGGATACGAGAATTCCCTAAGGAATGATCATTGAGAACGTTGAGCCGACTGAGTCAGCTATCACATTCACCGCTCACTCAACAGACTCAGATAATACAGTGTCGTTATCAGAGAAAGAGCACTATATATAAGGAACATTATGTAGCTTTCCATCGGTTGACATCTAAGTGATTGCACCGCTACAACCAGTTTGGATATTGGTTAACTAGCTTCTCATACCCTCAAAGGATGTTTACCCCGTCTATGATCACATCCTTTATGAGAAGTTGTGCTCAAACCACTTTAGTAGAGAACTGCTTTTCAAACCTTGGGAGCAAATATAACACCTTTGTAAGGAATGTTCGTCAACCGACTGCGATCTAGTGCAAAGTCCATAAGTTATGTGCTATATCCACTAAGGAAGTAGATGCTACAAGTATTTAGTCTACGTTAGTATCACTCTTCGTACATCGAGGACGAAGTACGTGAGATGATGCTATATCTTGGATTCCTTCCAATGTAATAATGCTTTATGGACGCCAACAAAAGAAATTCTTCAGACAACAACTTACGACAAAGAGCAAGTATCAGAAAGTGGTGTGACCAAATTAGCCTCTTTGATACTCCAAAGTTAAGTAGCCTAATGCTATCACTGATGTTGGAAACTGGATGACATGTTTCTCTTCCCTTAAAAGTCTTTCGCACCGAATCTCGGGACGCGATTCCTTTAAGGGGGGAGGGCTGTAACACCCCAGGTGTTTGCCACTAGTTAAGCAATGGGTTTGAGCGCAAACATAACTGATTGAGTGACGATGAAGATGTCAAGGTCAAACCTTTGGAAATGAGCCCCAACCTAAACTCGTATATTGCACCCTTGCTTTACATGTAGGCCCTTTTCAGGATATATGCTTGGATAGTGTTATTGGAATATCTTCATGTGTCTCACATCAATATCCATCTATATTGATCACTGGAAAAGTTTCATGAAGTTTGGAATCAAAAAGTCACATGAAATGATAAGTTATATCCTTATTGGAAAGACTTTACTAAGTGCTTCAATTGCACTATTAAGTGAATGGAAATGTAGGTCATCAACCAAACCTTGCAACCTTACCCAAATGACTCTAATTGAACTCCACAACAAAAGTCATGAAGGGTTCATGTTGAGCCGAGATCAAGAAAATGCATCAATCGGTCAATAACTCTAATTTAAGCTTTATAGTGACGATACTTTGACCTATGTTGACCACCAACTTACAGTGCTTGCATGGAGTTGCACCTTAAATAAAAGTTGAAGATTGAGTAGAGTAGAACAAACTTTGTTTTTGGAGCAAGAGCCAGATCAACTTGGAACTAAGTCAAACAGAGGCTCGAAAATTGAATCAGCGGCTATTTTCAGACTTAGAATTTTTCTAAGTCTGGAATTCATCGTCGTCGCCATTGGCATTCCGCGTTCTCCGAAATTCATTAAGCAACTTGAGTTGGTCCAAAAACAAAAGTTGAAGGTTATATTATGGAGAAGAGCATACAAAAAGTTGCATTGAGTTTGACCAAGTTTTGACCTCCGAAGGCGAGCTCCCGTGACTGTTATCAAAACATTGACACTGTCACTTTGGAGCCTAATTAACTGCTAATCCATTGCTCAAATGACCTTGGTCTCTTAATGAAAAATGTAGAGCGGGCCGAGTACAGAAAACTTCGTTTTGGGCCCATGGACCAAATCCGCCCGTAACTGGCCCAAACCTGCGCTCCACCATAACCACACCGGTGCCCGCCACCTGTTCGACCGCTTGCCGACGTGGTCACCGCGCATGGACGCCACAAGACCTCCGCTGTTGCCACAGGTGCCTGCTCTCCGCCACAGCGTGCCTCACCAAGACTCCAAGTAGTGGAACTCTAGGAAGACTCGCCTCCCACTCCCAGCTCTTTCTCCTCGCCTCTCTCCACGTGCCTCTCATGCAGGCCACCATGGCCGAGCCCAGAGCTCATGCCACCACGCTGTCGTTCTTCTTTGTTGTATTCGGTCGCAGCCAAGCTAAGCACACCACCGCGTCCGCCTCACCTTGTTCCTCCTCCCTCATGCGCACTCTCCGGGCCCATGGAGGCCGAGTCAAGACCAGGCGTCAGGCCACAAACCGCCATCGTCGTGCGTGCATGTGGGTGAGTGTGGCGTAAACCTCCTAAGGAATTGGGCCCACATGCACCTATCGTTGTCTTAACAGCACCTCGATAGCGCGCACACGAGTTCCCAACAACTCAACAGTCTGTCGGGTGTCCTCGAAACCCGAATCATCCATGTTTCTCTTTTAAACAGATCCCAATCACAGTCATTGCAGATTACAAATAGCTTTATTCAAATATATATACCAGAGTAAAAGATAGCGGAAGTCTTAAGTTAGTATTATTACAAACCAGTTGTTTTCAAACTTACAATACCATAAGTGTCATACGACCATAGTAGCGGGATAATATTACATTAACTTTATTTATCATACAAACTAGTGCCTTGTCCAAAGGCCATTCATCAATCCTCATCGTCATTGACTTCGAACACAGACATGCAGCAGGGACCAAAACAAGCTTGCGCATGCGACTCACCTGCAACAAGGGTTAACAAACCCTGAGTACAAAAGTACTCAACAAGACTAACCCGACGTAACGGGGTGTAAGACTTTCGAGATGCAGGGATTTGGGACAAGGTAAGGATGAAGCAAGATTCAAAAGTTCTTAGCCAAAAGCTTACTATTCTTCATTCTATTTTCAAGTTTACCACTAAGTTCTTTTAGTTCATTATCTCAACTAAATATACATTTCCCATATTCCATTCCTTCTCATTCCGTTTTTTTCATATTTTAGTAATTCACCAAGATCGCATTGCTTCGTAATGAATCGAGTCTCCATATCCATGAGCACCGGCAATTCGAATTGATTCAAGTCCCACTGGGGATTCCTTTATCACACGACATATGTAGAATTTAATCTTGCATATATCAACCTCGCTACTGGATCCTCCTATACTAAGCCGCCTCCACGCCACCCGAGAGCACAAAGACACCCTCAAATCCGGCCACATTCCAAACCACGAGGGTACACGCTACTCCCGCCATCTCTCCACTCCCAAAGTCTTGGGCATTCGTCTTAGCATCGGATTAGCCAAGTAGGCTTACCGGAGTATGTGACCAAGACTACAAAGTGTCTCGTTCAAAAGATCCACAATGAGTGGCCTTTAAGCGACATAGTCGGCAACATTACCCACAATTCAAGATAAGTCACCCGACTAGTCTCTAATTCATTCTACATCTTTTCTTTCTTTGGCCAAGATGCCATCTTTGATTGTATCGAAACTTTTACTTTGAAAGCCTACCATAAAGCATACTAAGCACACTACGCCTTTATAAACAAAAAACATCTTCAAGGATGGTAAACAATTATCAAGGTAGGTAATGCATCAAGTAGGTAACATTTGAATTAAACAACTTAATGCAATAAATAATATAGGTGATAACTTTTCAAAGTAAACAAGGTAATGGCTTAATGCATAAACCGGGCTTGCCTTCGTTGACGATCTCCTGTTCCGGATTAGTACCACAATTATCAAATCCCGTGACAACCGGGATTCTTCCAGAACTTGCTCAACTAGAATCGCTTTCGCTCGGGTTCTACACGAAATGATAACATATGCTTTAACATGATGATAAGATAAACATGATGCTTTCACGGCACATGAAATATAAAAACACCCGCAAACGATTTGATTTCACAGACAATTTGCAAGCCAACAAAACCAACCTCAGAACCCTATCATTAAGAACTACACATGTGACTTGACCTAATGGATCTTGGAACCCTACTAGTCATAAAACATGACCAAAAACAAGATCCAACACTAATCAAACACTTAGGGTTTGCTTTTATCTATTTTTGAATTAATTTGGAATTAAGCCCAAAAATAAACTTGTTCCAAATGATCTCAAAAATTTAGACAAGCATCCTCATGATAAATTAGTGTACCAAAATAAATTTCATAATTTTTGGAGTTATACAAAGGCCTACAAAAATCATGGAAATTGCATTTATTAATTAATTGACTGAATATTTGAACATTCAAAATTTATCCAAATTTCAAATTTCAAATTTTTAAATCATACTAGAACATGTACAGAAGCTACACAAAAATTTTCAGAATTTTTGGATGTGTAAATAAATTCCTACAAAATTGCAAAATTGCTGCACTATTCAAAAATCAGAAAATAACCAAAGCTCACTGTTCTTCTTCCTCAGCTTCACTGACAGCCTGGGCCCGCTGTCAGCGACACAACGAAATCACGGCGGCGCTGCCCTCACCGGCCGGCCGCAAAATGCGCCGTCGGTGATGTTCTGGCGAAACTGATAGCACCAAAGTGATCTACTCTATCCTACGAACTCATTTCCAACCACAGAACGGCAGCAGGCACACCGGAGGGAGGTCCACGTCGGCCATGGCGGCTTGGACACGACGGCGATCGACGTAGCTACAGCTACGGTGCAATGAGAGTCTAAATAAGAGCAAGCATCGCGTTCGTTGTCTCACCACGATCACGTCTGTGGGCTTGGTGAAGGCGGAGATGCACCGAATCGTCGGGACCACGTGAGACCAAGATGGCGGAGTTCGCCGGACTCGGGAAGACGACGCCGTCGTCTGGCGCACCGGACTTCCGTGAGCGACCCGATCGAGCTTGGGATGAACAGAAGACGAGGCGGAGCTACTGGCGGACGCTACTAACTCAGGACGCTACGACGGCGACGAATTACGCGAGCGGGCAGACACCCCACAGGCGGCGCAAATGACGGAAAACTCGAAACTCGATTTGACGACGGCAGTGCTCCTATTTATAGCAAGAAGGAGGGCGTGCGGTGTTGACAACACACAGGCGAACTTGCCACGGAGGTTTGGGCGTGTCACAAATACGTGAAAGCGGTGAAAACCGATCGGCGGTGAACTCAAGCGTGGCCAAGGCAAGCAAGCGAGGAGGTGGAGTTGAATTTTGAAATAATTACAGAATCGCCACTGCATTTATTTCACAAATTACTCGAAATTTTCTAAAGAAGTTGAAAATCTCCAAAATAAAAGTTGCTCAACTTTTCAAGTACTACAACTTTGGTTTAAGAAACATTTTCAAATTCTGCCTCCATTTTGAAATTCAAATTTGGGGTACATTTAAAGATTTGAATCATTTCAAAATTACTCCAAATTTTATATGTAAACTTGAAAAAACTTTGAATACCAAAGTTGATCTACATAAAATAATCTCCAACTTTGCTTTTTGCCTCAACCTCAAATTCCTCATGGATTTTTAATCAGCCAAAAGGGGCAAAAAGGACTTTTATAATTTGAAAATGAATTCAAATTTGATTTGTCTTCCTTTTACTTAGACTTTGATTTTTGACCAGTAACATGGCCCATTAGGGTTATTTGAGTCAAAGAACATATGACCTCACATGATCACATGAAATTTAACCCCTGTGGTCATGATCTGTATTTAGGGTTTTTGAACCACATCACATGAAATAACAACATTATGAAATAAACCTTATTTAGTAAATGCATTCAAAACTTTATACTAAATGAACGCTTTGCAATGCACATGATGACATGTCAAATTTTAGTATTAGGTCAAAACACCAGAGGTGTTACAGTGAGCCCCTTGGGGTAGCTTCCAGTGGAGCTGTCCCCTTCCTAGAGTGCTCCCAGCGGTGGGGATGCTTCAACGCAACTCCGCGGCCGCCGGCATGGCCTCCTCTGGCCGTAAGCGCCGTCCCCGACGGCCTCCCTGCCCCCAACTCACGACAGGGACCTCGGGCTCAAATTCGACTAAGTAAAGGGGCTTTTCTGCAGAACCATAGACTCAAGTGAATAGTACCTCGAGGACCTATTTGTTTTAAATCGGCTGAAAGTTTAGAAAATCATAGTAATTCATAGGAAATTCGTAAAATAGCAAATGAGGACTTTTTGGAATCCTTGTGAAATTATCTATGCAATAGATCTATAATATTACATGTTTTACTTTAAAATTTTAGCTGTAAAAATATATTTATGGAGCTAGGTTTTTAATGCTAGTTGTATTTGTTTTTTTTATAACTGTAGATCTAGGGCTTCAATTGAAGTGAAATTTTTGTGGCATGCTACTCATGTTATGTTTGATGTGTGATAAAAATTTCATGAGTATTGGATGAAGTATGAGTGAGTTATTGGTTTATCTTGCTCTCACATGATTTCTTGCTTTAGTGACTTGTCTTTTTCATAGAGGTTGTTATACATATCCAAATGGAGTGAAATTTGTACAGTAGACTATTGAGAGGATATGTGAGCCACTGTAATTTTTGTAGAATTTATTGTATACTTTTGGTATATGTTCCTTAAGTCACCTTGTTATCTAAAATAAATTAAGAAATGCATTAAAAGAATTTATTTGGTCATGGACCCTAGGTTTTCTGGTGTTCTTTAGTCATGTGTGACATGTTGGTAAAGTTGGTTTTACCTAATTATGTGTTTGCAACATAAGTTAATATTTATTTTCTTGCAAATGTGGTTTCTGGACAGATCTGAGAACTTAGCAAAGTTCTTCATGATAAGGCGCTTTGTTGTGAAACTTGTTTATACAAAAGTTGTAGATAATTTATGTATCTAGCTGCTGTTAAAATTTGGTATCATTTGGCCAAGTAGTTTGTGAGTTATGCCTGTTTAAAGTTGGGTTTCAGAAATGGCTGCTCTCTGTCAATTGTGGACTAGTTTCTGTAAATGTATAATTTCGACCTACTTAACTTGGGAATCATGCTGAGATGATTAAAGATGAAATGTAGATAATTTCCTAAGCTTTCCAGAATGTCTTGTTTCATATCATTTGGATTTATAAAACTCCAGATATGATTGATTTATGAAGCCGCTGTTTGCAAGTCTAGAAATTGGCATATTCCGGTTATAGTTGTTGCTTCACCTTGACTTGCTTTGCATGTTGCTAGGTGTGGTTCACGTCCTTAGTAATTAAGTTAAATACACCTGAGATCTTGTGAGACTTATGTGCCATGTATAATATTCTTTGTTATCTTAGCATGATAGATTGTGTGATGTTAAGTTAAGCATCGCAAAGTACTTAAGTGCGTTAGTGTAAACTATGCTTGTCTTGCTTGCTATTTCGTGATGCGTCTCATAGTGCTATTCTTCATATTTATGCACTTGCATATTGCATCTCATCTAGGTACGCTAGATGCACCACGTGAAGGATGAGATATTGGAGCCGAACCCGAAGACGGTGTATGGTGGACCTATCCCGAAGGTGGAAGGACTGGACAAGTGCTAGGACGGGAGATGCTCACTTAGCGAGTGTCGTCTACCTAACACTGACTTGTGTCGGATCCCAGGCAAGCCTCGGAGCATATTAAGCCTCCTAATTTCCGAAATGCAGTTACAGTATTATTGTTACATATATATATATTGTTGCATTAAGTTTAGGTGTTGGATGCAAACACTTGCTGCATTGGTTACCCATTCCTTGTCCAGATATTGTTACCCTGAATCCTATGTAGCTCAGGCTCGAGTAGTGCTTAGCCCTGCTTAAATGCAGTAGAAGTCGGGTGATTTCCTGTCACCTGCGAGATATAGGATGATACATGTGGCACGGTTGGCTATATTTGTTATCGTGGAAAAGAACCAGTCTTAATTTGAAATGAAGACCGGACGGAGGCTTGCCGGTTTGCAGTGACTCCGTCTGTGTCGCTTAAGGACTGATTCTTGGAGCCTTTCCTGTTCATGTTGAACGCATGCCTCTCTCTTAGTTGGCCGGCCTGAAGACCGACCACGAAGCCGAGTAGCTCACCTCAGGCCGGGAGTCGATAAGTATAAAGTGCGCCTCGGAAGGGAGCCGTAGGCGTGAGTCCAAGGGCAGGTGATTTAAAAGTCCTGATCGTCCTGGCAGAAGGGTA
Organism: Miscanthus lutarioriparius; assembly: GCA_904845875.1. Lineage (NCBI taxonomy): Eukaryota > Viridiplantae > Streptophyta > Magnoliopsida > Poales > Poaceae > Miscanthus > Miscanthus lutarioriparius. The sequence goes on along the minus strand of CAJGYO010000440.1, from coordinate 31,968 downwards.
ATCCCTGAGAGTGCTGGCGCTGATCGAACCCGCGAATTTGGTTCCTGAGATGTTCCAAAGGTGACCCACGGCTACCCTTGCAAAGTATGCCAGGGTGAGAGTTAGGAATACCCCCTCAGCTGAGTTGTAATTCGATTCGAATCGCCGTCTCTCCCGGTTAGTGAGAACTTGACGGGCTTATCTCCAATGTAGATACACTTAATATCTTAATGGTTCGGAAATGATGATATGATGATGATAGCCTTATTATACCTGCTATGGTTAATATTGTTTGCTCCTAATAAGTGAGTGCTCTAGTACAGGTGCTAATCTAGTGGACAGGTAAATGATGATAAGCTTGATGCTAAGTTTAAATTGGTTACTATGCTCATAAGCTCTTTTATGCAAATGTGTCAAGCTAGCCCACCTGAAAAGCCTTGCATGATCCTTGGTGTCTTTTATTTCTGATTTTTGTCGGGTAAGTCTAGTTGAGTACCTTCTCGTACTCGTGGTTTATTTCCACACCGCTGCAGCTTGACCGTTCTTCTTTGGTTGCTGCAAGTACTGCCTTCTCCCTGCTAGGGATGAAGACTAGACCGTTGGGCGCGGTCTCTACTAGTTCTCGTACCTGATAATGCTTTTGTGGGACATGACTCGATCCGCAATGTAATTGAAACTATGAAGTTATGTACTAAACTATGTTGCTTCCGCACACTCAAACTTGGTTTGTAATATTTTATTTGAACTCTGATGGATGTAATCCGAATGCTACTTGTGAAATGTTGTAACGAATGATGTGTTGTGTTGAATCATTACGATCTTGGTTTGTATGTCGAGAGTTGGTTGAAATCCTTCGTGATTTCCGGACTACCGGGATTATGGGAGCTTAAGTACAGGAATTTGATCGCTTCGGTGATTGTTTTTGTACTTACGTTCTTATGATTTGGTCGGTTCTGTTACATCGACCATCTCTGCGTTGAAGCCAGACGGATCTATAGCTCCATCGAGTAGACCCTTTCGGCTTGCTCGTGTGCCCTCGGCACGGGACGTAATTTCGTGCCGACACATGTTCTTGGCACGTCTAGTGGGACCCTACAATCGTCATGGCGGTTTACAACAACAACGATATCCTTATATTACATTACGAAGACCTACCTGATGGAGATAAAGAAATATCCACTGCCAAGAGTTCTATTAAACGGGCAGACAGATGCAGATGAAGCTGAAGACAGGAGTTTCTTTACGGAAGCTATAAACAAATATGTTCGTGATGCCATATCAAGCCATAATGAAGCTTTCTTGGACACATTCCGCAACACCATGAAAGAGGTGTTTCATGGGTTTCTAGTTGGTCAGGTTGGGCCGACTTATTACAACATTCCACATCCGTCGACCCAGGGGACTAATCAAGTCGGTACCAGCCATCAAGAAGCAGCACCAGCTGGTAATTATGATGTCCAGGTAGTTCAGGGTTCATCTAAACAAGCTCAACGTGTTACTATAAATCAGATACAGTATAATCCTAGATCGTCAGTGCAGCATGTGTAACAGCCGGCGGGGCAAGGTCAGAACCAGATGATTAATTTTGGCACATCAGGCCACCGTTGTCGGCTCAAAAATATCACCATTAATTCAAAGGATCCGTAGAGATATAGATCCTCATGTCTGTAATCAAAGACTTTAAGCAGCAAACCAGCAAAGGACCCAGCAGATAGAGATTTCATAGGGGTATCATTATGGCATAGATTATAACACCGTTCACATGATTCTGAATCCAGGGTATTAAGGCACACGGGATTTCAATCCACAGATGGGTCAGCAAGTGTAGAGAAATCCAAATTCACATACTAATGAGTTGTTGCTAAAGGTGACCGAGATGAGGAAGAGTTTGTTCGATCTGAAGCCAAAAGGGTTGACCTTCTCGTACAAACGCCCATATCTAGATTGGTATGATTTGGTCACTGTTCCTACAAATTACAGGCTCTTGGAGTTTGCTAATATCACTGGCCAAGACAGCATAAGCACAATAGAGCATGTCAGTCAGTATCTTACACAGTTGGGCGAAGCATCCGTTGAAGAGGCCCATCGAGTTTGTTTCTTCTTGTCTCTGTCAGGGCCAGCCTTCACTTGGTTTTCATCACTACTAGTCAACTCCAGTGCCAACTGGGCTGACCTGGAAAAGAAATTCCATACATATTTTTATACTGGGACTGAAGAAAAGAAGATTACCTATTTGACAACTATAAGGTAGAAAACTAACGAATCAGGAACTGAGTTTCTTCAGAGGTTCCGAGAAACTAGGAATTTATGCTTCTCATTAAATTTGGCTGATGGTCAGCTAGCCGCTTTCGCCGTTCAAGGGATGCTACCAACATGGAAAGAAAAGCTGTTGGGGCAAGAATTTGACAACTTGGGTCAATTGGCTCAACAAGTGGCAGCGCTCAATAGCCAATTCCAGAGTATGTGCAGAGATACCTGATTCCAGAAGAGTACCATAGTGGCCGAAGCTTATAATCCATATTCAGTTAATGACAGCTATGAAGATGAAGAAGAAGAGGTTGCTGCGGCTGAATGGAATTGGGGCAAAAAGATAGTAATGGTGTCAAATCCTTAGGGAAGAGGAGTCGAGGAGAGCTATGACTTTGATGTCATAAAATCAGACAAGCTCTTCAATTTCTTGCTTGAAAAGGGACAGATCAAGTTGCCCGATAATCATGTTATGTTACCCCCTGGTCAGTTGAAAAATAAGAAGTTCTACAAGTTCCATAACGCTACTTCTCATTCCACTAATGAATGCAGAATTTTCCGACAGCATATACAGAGGGCTATTCAACAAGGAAGACTCAAATTTGATACACCTCAAAAAATGAAAGTTGATGATAATTCTTTCCCAGGAGATCAAAACATGGTCGATGTTAGGCTGCTCAAAGGAAAGACTAAGGTCCTAACATCAGCCAAATCGAGAGAAGCTGGAACAGTCGACCCCAAGAAGCAAATATCGGCTGACGAATACAGAGAAATTAGAAGATGTCGCAATAAGCAAAAGAGCCGATATGAGCAGGGAGAAACGTCAAAAAAGGGTGATAAAGCCATGGGTTACATCTCGAATTATGTTGAATAAATGGCAGCGGCAGAAGGAAAAGGATTATCAGCGTTGGTTAGAAAAGCAAGAATACTAGCGTCAACAGAAAAAAGAGAGGTTTGAAAGAAGGCAAGCTGAATCACATTGGAATTATCCTTTCTTCAGACATTACTGGAATGAAGGTTTGAAGTTGCCTACTAGGAATAACTATCCAGAGTGTAGCGATCAGTATTGGGAGTTTAGGCAATCTCAAGCCAACCGCCGGTCTATCCATGCTCAAGATGCATATCATCATAATAACATGGATTGACGCTTAAAAATGGAAGTATTCATAATCGGCCTGGAAAGAGAGTTGTTGATCAAAACTGGGCTGATTATGAAGAAGAAGACAATGAGAGAGAATATGTTTGGCAGGAAGGCCAATGGTGTCCAGGAGGTTTGACAAGAAGCCAGAAGAGAAGGGTGCAATGCCTAAAGAATAGAGAGTTGGAACAGGCTCAGGCATCTGGTAAACCCAAGTATGGCGTGCTAAGCAAACAGCCGATAGAAGGCAACCATCGGCTAATATTCAGATGGCTTTCCTATTGCCATCAGAGTTCAGAGCTCCGACAGATCAAAAAGTTTATTCGGATTTCGATGAATCGGAGTATGAAGAGATAGTTGCCAAGCTGATGGTTATACAATAGGCTATATTTGATAAACCAGTCAAGCATCGGCACTTAAAGGCTTTATATGTAAAAGGTTTGGTTGATGGGAAGCCGATGAACAAGATGTTGGTGGACGGAGGTGCTTCTATCAATCTCATGCCTTACACCACTTTTTGCAAACTTGGCAAGGGACCAGGAGATCTGATTGAGACTGACATGATGCTTAAGGACTTTGGAGGTAATGCATCTAAGACCCAAGGGGCAATGAATGTCGAACTGACAATCGTGAGTAAGACTCTACTTACCACATTCTTCGTCATTGATGGAAAAGGGTCGTACAGTTTGCTCCTTGGCCATGATTGGATTCATATGAACTATTGTGTATCATCGACCATGCATTAGTGTTTGATTCAACGGCATGGAGATGATGTCGAACTAGTTCGCGCTGATGAGTCTGTGAGTATCGCAACAGCCGATCCAGTCTTTTGGGAGCTAGCAGACTTCGAATGCTCTTCTGGCAAGTTATGGGAAGGAGGCTTCATTAGAATCAATAATGAAAGCCAACAGCCGATCCAAGCAGTCGGCTTTGAAAATTTATCTTAATGGATAATCCAATAGATGGTACAAATGTCAAACTAGGACACGGCTTCATGTCGGCCGATGAATTAGAAGAAGTAGATATCAGTTCTAGAGATAGACCTAGGCCGATGTATATAAGTGCCAAGTTGGATCCTGAGTATAAGCGAGAGTTAATTGATTTATTAAAGGAATTTAAAGACTATTTTGCTTGGAAATACTATGAGATGTCTGGTCTAGACCGATCAATTGTTGAACATCGGTTGCCGATCAAACCTGGATATCAGCCGTTTAAACAAGCTCCAAGGAGATTCAACCCGAACGTGCTTGGTGATATCAAAAAGGAGACTGAAAGGTTACTAGAAGCAAAGTTTATTCGATCATGCCGATCTATAGAGTGGATATCGAATGTTGTCCCCGTGTATAAAAAGAATGGAAAATTAAGAGTTTGCGTTGATTTCAGGGATTTGAACAAAGCCACACCCATGAATGGTTATCCAATGCCGATAGCTGATATGTTAGTAGATGCAACAGCCGGGCATAAGGTTATTAGCTTCATGGACGGCAATGCTGGATATAACTAAATTTTCATGGCCAAAGAAGACATAGCAAAGACCACTTTCAGGTGCCCTGGCGCAATTGGCTTATTTGAGTGGGTTGTGATGACCTTTGGTCTGAAGAATGCCTGTGCAACTTATCAGAGGGCGATGAATTAAATTTTTCATAAGTTGATTGGCAAGATTGTTGAAATCTACATTGATGATGTGATGATAAAATCCAAATGATACAAAGAGCATCTAGCTGATTTGCGGAGGACTCTGGAATGCACAAGAAAACATGGTCTAAAGATGAATCCTAATAAGTGTGCTTTTGGAGTGTCAGCTGGACAATTCTTGGGTTTTATGGTCCACGAGAGAGGAATCAAAGTTGGTTAAAAAGCATAAAAGCAATTGATGAGGCAGTTACCCCGACTACCAAAACAGAGTTGCAATCTCTACTTGATAAAATTAATTTCATCACAAGATTCATTTCAAATTTGTCGGAAAGAATTCTGTTGTTTTCTCCCTTGTTGAAGTTGAAAAATGATTAAGAATTAAAGTGGGGTGACATACAACAAAAGACGTTTGAAGAGATAAAGGAATATATGAAATGTCCACCTGTGCTGGTCCCTCCTCTACAAGGTAAGCATTTTAAGTTGTACATATTAGCTGATGACAAGACAATTGGATCGGCCTTGATGCAAGAGTTTGAAGGAAAAGAGCGAGTTGTTTTCTATCTGAGTAGAAGGCTCCTGGATCCAGAGACAAGATATTCTCCCACCGAAAAGTTGAGCTTGTGCTTATATTTCTCTTGCACTTAGTTGCGACACTACTTGTTATCGACCGAATGTACAGTTGTTTCCAAGGCTGATGTGATTAAGCACATGTTATCAATACCAATACTGAATGGGAGAGTGGGAAAGTGGATTCTCGCGTTATCGGAATTTGACTTGAAGTACGAATCGTCTAAAGCAGTCAAAGGACAAATAATGGCCGATTTTGTCACCCAGCATCATAAGCCAAGCATTGATTATGTAGATCCGATGCCTTGGACGTTATTCTTTGATGGATCATAATGCAAGCAAGGTGGTGGCATTGGTATTGTTATTATTTTACCTCGTAGGGCAAGTTTTGAGTTTGCTCTTCCAACTGAACCAATGATTACCAACAACCAAGCAGAATATGAAGCTATTCTTAAGGGACTTCAAATTCTTCATGAAGTAAAGGCCGAAGCAATTGAAGTATTTGGAAATTCATAGTTAATTATTAATCAGTTGATCGGCCTATATGAGTGCAAAGAAGATACTTTGAAAGGATACTATGATGAGTGCCAAAAGTTGCTCAAAGAATTTCTTCATGTCTCTTTCCAACATATTCCAAGAGCACAAAACTAAGAGACTAATCGTCTAACCCAAAGTGCATTAGGATATCGAGTGTTTCGAGAAGTCTTGAGTAGTGAAACCTCGAATGATGATTGGAGAGTCGAAATAACCGATTACCTTAGAAATCCGTGACAGAAAGTTGCCAGAAAGCTAAGATATAAATCGACTAAGTATGTTTTACTGGATGATCAGCTATATTACAAAACAGTCGATGGAGTATTGCTCAAATGCCTAAATCGAGAGGAAGCTAAGGTGTTGATGGGCAAGGTGCATGAAGGGATATGTAGAGCTCATCAATCGGCTTATAAGATGAAATGGATTATTCGTAGAACTGGATATTTCTGGCCAACAATATTGGAAGACTGTTTTGAATATTACAAGGGGTGCCGAGACTATCAACGTTTTAGTAATGTTCAGAAATCGCCTGCATCGGCCATGAATCCAATAATCAAGCCATGGCCGTTTCAAGGTTGGGTAATTGATTTAATTGGCCAGATTTTTCCGCCCTCAAGCAAACGACATAAGTTCGTATTGGTAGCAACAAATTACTTCACTAAGTGGGTTGAGGCAATCCCTTTGAAGACGGTAACTTCAAAGAACATGGTTGATTTTGTCAAGGAACATATCGTGTATCGTTTTGAGATTTCTCAAACTATCACTACCGATCAAGGGACAATGTTCACATCAGAGGAGTTTAGAGATTTTGCTGCCAGTATGGGAATTAAGCTGCTAAATTCTTCTCCTTACTATGCCTAGGCTAATGGCCAAGCAGTCAAGGAAGTGGCATTCAACGCTTAATGAGGCACTATGGGCATATAGGATGGCCTGTCATGGATCAATTAAAACTTCACCTTATGAACTTGTGTATGGCCATAATGCAGTCCTTCCTTGGAAAGTTCAAACTAGATCGAGGCGTGTTATGTTGCAGAATGATTTATCAGCCGAAGTCTACAAGAATCTTATGACAGACGACTTAGAGGACTTGAGTTGCCTTCGGCTACATGCTCTTGAAAATATCAAAGACAATAAACTAAGGATTGCAAAATATTACAATAAAAAAGTTAGGATTAAGCAATTTTCTGAAGGAGACTTGGTATGGAAAGTAAAATTGTCGATCGGGTCAAAGGACAATAAGCTCGGCAAATGGTCACCTAATTGGGAAGGACCTTATCGGATCAAACGTTGGACGCCTGGTAATGCTTATATTTTGGAAACACTAAAAGGAGAGGAAGAATTTGGTAGAGCAATCAATGGGAAATATCTAAAGAAATATTACCCTAGCGTCTAGATTAATACTTGACAACCGATTTGTTCGGTCGTCGGCTCTAATAGCCGATATCAGAAAGGTATCGCCTCTAGTGCAAAAATAAACCTGAAGGGGTAAAAGCCGGTACGATGTGTATCGCCTATAGAAGCAAAGCAAACATGGACATAGTTATGCATATAAGTACGAAGCAAAGGAAGATCACTCAAGACGGAGAAATTGTTTGCTAAATATCACCTATTATAAACTACGGGCCGGAAAACACTTTGGTTACTATATCATTGGCCTAGGAAATAAAGGCTACGAAGTTGGCAGCGCTGAAGAAATCCTCAACCAGGCGCTCATGATCCCCAGGGTGCGCCGCGGCTGGGAAACCATGGGGAAGAAACCGAAGTTTGTAGCCAGAATGGCTTGTGCAACAGCCAACGCCATGCAAGGTGACCTCCCTGACATGGTTCGGGATGTCGTGCAGACAAACCACTGGGATGGCGCCTCTGGCGTTGACGAATCCCATCGCGTAATCCGCAGCCAATCGGAGGCTTTCTAGTTGAGCGGACAAATCTAAAAGATTCAAAGGGGAGATGATCAAAATCTTGAAGATGAGATTGAGAGGAAGCAAAAGTTATGATAGATATCTCACCCGTGATTTTGGCCTCGGCCTTGGCCAACCTATCCTCCACCGAATTGGCCTCAGGGGTGATCGGCCTTGAATCATGGCCAGAGCCAATTCTATGAGGGAGAGATAGTTGGCTAGATTCTGATCAGTCCGATCAATGGAAGCTAGCAGATCATCATTGTCGATCTGCCTCCTCGGATAGCGGGGGAGCTGGCGGTGAATTGGTGCTACAGATGACCCCAAAGGATGAGCAGAGTTGGCCCTCTGCTCTAGAACGATGGGAGCATCCCGAGTTGCACCCTCTTGGCGATGAAGGCGCTGGCGCGATGATGCGGATCCGTTGAGGGCCTCCTCAGCAGACCTCTTGTTGTTTTCCATGATCTCAAACCTACGGGAAAGCAGGAACTACACTAAAGACGTGAAAGGTTTGAAACGAAGCGGGTTATTTTTTGATCCACAGCCGTGACCCATATATATAGCCCGGGAAGGCGAGAAGATAGATTTCGCCGAAGATGTGAAATTGAAGACAGATGCAGAAACAGATCGACACTCTAGAAATTCAGGGGACGAATAACGAAAAGATAACAGATTCGGACTTATTGCTTCCCCAAATTACAAAATATCGTGGGATGGATACGAAAGATTTACATTGAACAGTAATCAACCCACCAAGGCTTCTTTGGATTGAAGGGAGCTCGAATCCCCATAGGGCCGAATGTCATCATAAACCGAGTCACATCGGCCCATTGATAAAAATTCTCGGTGACTGGAAAACTGCGGGAAAGAAGCCTGTGGCTTTCCCGATGGGCATTTGATGGAGCAAACAAGGGGATGGTGTCCACACATTTTAGCCCTTGCAAGCACTAGAACAGCTCTACGAGCATGGAGAGAAGACTCAGGTGATATCACAAGAATCCTTCTAACCGCAGTAGCTGATCCTCTTGCTCGACAAGGTGCTAAGATGAGCGACACAATCACCCTATGCACAAGAATTCGTCTAACCGCTCAAGATCTTCATAGCAAAAAGATAGACCATGGAGGGTCCGACGGAGTCAGAAGCACTCGAAGGGGCAGATGAAAGAGAAACAAAGCTGAATTGTTGATTTGCTTTCGTCAGGGTTGGATAGACATTTTATAGCCGACCTGGAAAGATGAATCCAAGTGCTTGTGAAGCAATGATGCTCTCATAAAAGTTTTGAAGCATGGGCTCATGAGCTGACATAGACGGCGACAAACAGTAGACCCAAGATCAAGATTCTGTACCCGTGACTGTGGACCAATCGAGGGTACAGACATGATAATTTTGGAATAAAATTACTTTTATCTCAAAATTGGGGGCATGTGTTTACACCAAAATTTGGAAGAGGAATTGCAGGGACTCGAAAGCTCCCAAGATCATGTCATCAAGTAATCAATTGCATGAAGGTCAGTATCAGCTGATTCGAATGCAACACTGGAATCAGCTTTCTTCAGATAGCGCCAGTAGATAACAACAAGAGCTACGATTGGCACCAGGAAAAAACATGGTGGACTCTAAAAAAGGGAAAGATTAGGGTCCAAGTTATCTTAAATTAGGAATATTTTCTCTTAGGCCAAAAATTATGATGAGTCGTGCTTAAGTAGGAATCATGCGTAGGTTTTGAGTATAAATATTGGACTCCGGCTATTGTAAAGGACACACAATCAATCCAATATAAGTTACTTACTTTTTTTGGCTCTAGCCACCCCTTAGGAGTAGGAGTAGAGTAGATCTCGGCAAGTTCTTCAACGAGCAGGGCTACATCGGTCCGGCCGACCTCTGGCTTGTCTATAAGTACCGTCATGGCTTATACTTCTGTTCATGCGGCTGCATCGATCCGGTCGACCTCCACTGCGACTCTGGTATAAGCTAGTTATTGACTCTTGTTTAGTTCAAGTACGGCTGCATCGATCCGGTCGACCTCCACTGCTCGAACTAGATTAAGGTCAAGTTATCGGCTCTATCTCAGGGCGGCGTTCCTTCGGATAGATTCATTAAGTTATCGATATTGCTTATTGCTTTCATTATTTATTTAATTACATCCATATCACTTCGCCCGATTAGGATTGACATAGATCGGCCTTATATCCTGTTTAGCCCATCGTTTGTTAATCTAAATTGATTTAATCTGCATCCTTAAATGATGAGTTATGTTTTATCGGCTATTTTACGTCAATCTTCGTCGTGCATAGTGTGCGGTTAAGGCATGTTTTATCTTGAATAGATCTATTGGCTAACGAAAACCGTTCCATGGTCCGTTATCACGACCTGTGTGATTCTGCCTCACACCCCACTATTAGCACCGTGGAGTGGGGATCGTTACTTGGTAGATCTGTTCCTGATGGGGCATGACCTTAACTCTATGCTATGCCTAAATCGGCTGTTTTAGCCAATATCAAGTGCTTTCACATACGCAGTTCACGTCACGAGACCGTTGAAGTAAAGATAGGTTGAAAGATGTGTTAGCCCCATGATCTTATTATTGTATTATGGCCTGCATGATTCTGCCACATGCCCCACTGATATTAGTAATAAGTTAGGGTCATTAAATCTATTGTTGTTTCTATGGCCTGCGTGATTCTGCCTCATGCCCCACTGGTCATAGCGATAGATGAGATCTAATATATTCATTAGATTTATCTTTATTAAATGGTCAAATGATGATGGGCTGATTCTTTTATATAAAAAGAGATTCGGTTACTTGCAGTCATTGGCTTAGCATAAACTGATTATTGTTGACATCCTATTGCCATTGATTAATATTTGTCTAAATAATGAGATTCATCCTGAACGATAACTGATTTACCTTCTATAATTCCATGAGCTTTAATTGATTTTTTCTTATGGGTATGCTGGAATCGGCTATTTAGTCAATCTCCTTCCATATCAGCTCTCAGAGCCACACATTCGGAACTGTCTGGCAACACCGGCATATTCCACCTTAAATTACTGATTAGCTTTCTCTCCTTGTCAAGTGCAGGGTCAAATTGACTGGCACGTCTCGGGAGGAGTACGCAAGATCAACCATCCCTGCGTTGAAGCCAGGTGGATCTACAGCTCCATCGAGCAGACCCTTTCGGCTTGCTGGGGTGCCCTCGACACGGGATGAAATTTCGTGCCGATAGAGACAGACCTAGGGAGCGTAGGCACGGAGGCGGCCGAGAGGAGCAGCACGCGGATGAGGCGGCATGGCGAGCGATAGCATGGGGTAGACGATGGATTGGGATGACGGGGCGATGAGGCGGCGTAGCAGCTCAGCGGCGATGGGCGCGGAGGGGTGTGCCGGGGAGAGCAGCTGGTGTGTGAGGCTCAGCACGAGCGTGTCTGGGTGGGACCCGCGGAGGGCGTGGAACTGCTGCTCCACGCGCGACCGCACCACGATGGTCGGGGAGATGAGGTCCGCCAGCAGCACAGTCAGCGCCGCTGGGTCGGCGCCCAGCACCGCCGCCGTGCCCCGCCTCCACCTATGGATCCATGGGGACATGAAGCGGCGTAGCACGAGGGGAGCGAGGAGGCGGGGGGATTCAGGAGGCCGCACGGGATTTTTTGGTTTCGTGGTGTGAGAGGAATGGCGGTGCGGCGGCCGCATGTGAAGAGAACAGCTTCCTCTACCACGACGACACACAGGTAGATGAAGATGAAAGGATGAGGAGGAAGATAGTGACTGGGTCACTTGCAGCTTGGCCCCACCGACCGGAGAGAGAAAGGGAGAGGACAAGGTTATGAGAGAAGGGTATTATGGACATTATCACTGGTCGGGCCCTCTCGATAGAATATCGTCGGTAGTCCTCCGGGGGGTATCCCATGAAGGTAGATTGATCGGTAGAGATGCGTGTAATTGAGAACAAGAAGGCAACAGAGGCACTAGAGTTAGATAGGTTCAGACCATCAGTGCGACGTAATACCCTACTCCTATGGTCTGTTGGTTTGTATTGGCTTCGTATGATGTTGCGTGTGTTTTAAGGGGGTCCCTACCCACCTTATATAGTCTGGGGGGCAGGGTTACAAGTCGGTTAGATCTAGGAGATAACCAGAAAGTAATAACAGATTACAGGAATCACGGGTTCGAATGTATCCTAATAGATCTCATAGTATCTTCAGGATATCGCCCTTGATGTCTTGCGATGCATGCTGAGCAGTGCCGTGCACCATAGGTCTTTGTCTTGTGGGCTAGACCGCCCCTAGGAGCGTAGCCCATGTAGTTTGCCATAGGTATCCGGGGTCGTAGCCCCCACAGCTAGCCCCGAGCGCCTTGTATCCGCTGTGCAATGCCGTCTTGAGCTTATTCGAGCAGGTGTGAACAAAGTCAAGCAATTAGACACATAGTCCGACCACCATAATAAGTCGCTGAGCAGTTGTGAACCATCGCCGAGCAGTGTATCCCAAGTAAGACTTGCCATAAGGATGTAAGGAGCTCATGTTCAAAATCTACAAATTTCCTCGTAGTGGACCAAGTGTGCCCACTTAGAGTCCGACCACGAGAAAGGGAGATAGTCTTCTTCAACTTTAGGAGGCGTGGAGTCTTCCAGATTAAAGCAAACACACTCATCGCAAGGTGAAGTGTGCCCACTTACTCCCCAAGCCTGACAGTAGGTGACGTAGACACGTGGTGCCGGGGTCGAAAGTAGAAGAAAAGTAGAAGACCAGCCAAGCAGGCAACCAGTCCTCGGGCAGAGCCCTGAAATGAAAAAATGCACATTCACCGCAAGGTGAAGTGTGCCCACTTAGTCCCCGAGCCTGACAGTAGGTGACGTGGTCACGTGGTGCCAGGGTCAGAAACAACAGTAACCAGAAGAAATCCCCTGTATGGTGAGGAACCAAGTCATAGTGATGACGTAGTCCCCGAGCCATAAGTGGAAATCTTGAATAAATCAAATCGTGGAGAAAAAACCAAAGTAATGGCTGTACAGTAGGAGTTACTGAGCCTTAATGATATTGCAGAGAAGTCAGTGAATACTCGGTGTGTAGTAACAAATTGCGGCGAAAAATGGGCGATATGGGCTGCAGTTGCACGAAAGCCCAGGTAACGGCCCACCACACCGCTTTGGGGAATTCGGAGAGGCACAAATCGTGGTGCGGTTTCCCAAAAAACCCTTGAATGCGAAAAGTGGAGAGGGTGCTTTATAACTGCCTCGCCGCACTCCACGCTCCCACCTTTGCCACTTTGCCCCTTCGTCTTCCTCCTCGGCCCTGGCGCTTCCCAATTCACATTCACACGCGCTTCCGCCGCCAGTCCCAATCCAGATCTGAGAGATGGCGCCAAAGAGGGGAGGTGGTAACCCAAAGAAGGCGGCCGCTGGAGCAAGCCATGACAAGGAATGGGTGCTGTCACTCATGGGGAAGGTGGAGCTCAGGGGGATGGTGGAGGCAGGTGTTCTTCCTGACCGTGTCACCGCCGGATGGCGTCTAGCCAACGGTGAGCCCTACCCAATGCCGCATACTAACGAAGTTGTAGTATTTGAAGATTATTTTTGGCGCAGATTAGGACTTCCTGTTCATCCTTTCTTGTGGGATCTGTTGGAATTCTGGGGAGTGAGTCTGTGCAATCTGCATCCGAATACTATCTTGCATATTGCAATCTTTATCCACTTCTGCGAGGCGTATCTTGGCATTCTGCCCCACTTCAACCTCTTCCAACACCTATTCTGGCTAAAGAAGAAGGGCAGGGGCAGTTCTAGAGTGGTCGGCGGTGTATATCTACAGCTCTACGATGGGATGGTGGGCGAGTACATTACTGTGCCACTGAACACCTTGCTGAAGGGGTGGAATGTCTGTTGGTTCTACATGAAGCAAAGCCATCCTACCATCAGATGCGACATCGACCAGGTTTCGGAGAATCAGAGGAGCTGGTCGGAGAAGCCGACCAATGCTGATATGGATCAGGTGAAGGAGCTCCTCGACCTGATGAGGGGCGTGAAGGTGAACGGAGTGGTGGTTGCAGTGAGCTTCATAGTGCGCTGTATCCAACCCTGCAAGAAGAGGGCCCACGCAGGCTTTGACTTCAAGGGGGACACTGATGGCACCCTAGAGAGGATGGAGAGGCTCACAAAGGAGGCCGAGCTGTGCCGACCCACTGAGCTATTTACTCCAAACGCGCCGTACAGTGTGCCAGGGCAGCCGAGAGCCTTCAACTGCAAGAACCCACCTCCTCAGGTAAAAATCTCGACTGTTGGTCCTGGTGTTTTTTTATCCAGTGTAGTGCTGAGCAGTGAGTCTGATTTGCTTGTGGAAAGATCCTTTTGCAGGAACGGGCAGCATACTTCTCGGGCGCGCCGAGGAGCGATTGGCCGAAGGCGGTAGACGCCAGGCCAACCACTCAGCCGCAAGAAGGTGTTATTAGCACCTCGTCTGAATCCAGAGGCACAGGTGCTGGTCGGACGGAGAGCCCCCCCCCAATGTTGGAGAGGGTCCGGGGGAAAAGGGTGGCGACAGATGAGCCGCCCCGAAAAAAGAGGAAAACGACGGGTGTAGCTCCCCGCAAGCCGGGTGGCATCTCGCTTGGTGGGGATCAGACCATTCGGACGTAGAGTGCAGTGATGTCTGAGTGGTTGGATGATGACAAGGCTCTAGTAGCTCCTCCTTCGAGCACTAAGGCGCTGCCGTGCAACACGTGCATGGAGGTGCAATCGAAGGGAGGGGAGGGAGTCCCCGAGCAACAGGTAGAGGAGAGGCCAACAAAGGGGGGCTGCAAGACCTCTAGTCCAGGGCACGCGGTGTCGGATACCATGAGAAGGGGTACCCTAAGCAAGATCCAAAAACGATCGCTTAGATTTCAGAAGATCGAAAACCAAATAACGCTGCTGGCCTCGGCCGATTCTCCGACTCGCCCGAGGCCCCATCACCATGGACCTCACCGATTCTCCGATTCGCCCGAGGCCCTCACCACGGGCCTCGGTCGATTCCCCGCCAAAGGCCTCGACCGAGGCCACCGACCCCGTCTCTCGCGCAAGAAGGCGGGCTCTCTGGCAAGACTCGCCACCTCTTCCTTCTCCCGTCCCTCTGGCAAAACGTCGTGTCGCATCAACTCAGCCAACTGCTGCCCCTGACAATAGCCACATGCCCGGCACACAAGATGTTGTAATGGGCGATAGGGACAGAGGCGGGATCGGGCAGGGGTTACCCGCCATCAGTACTAACCACCGTGCACATGGGTTGATGCCCATGCCTCACTATGCCGCCAACTCCTGCACCGAGGACAATGCAGCGGGGGCCACATCTGGCTACTGTGGCCTCGGAATCGCACCAGTGAGCAATAATTCCTCCAAGGCCTCGGCACTTGCTCCGAGGGCTCGACACCGAGGACCCATGTCCGCCAAAGCCCCCTCATGATGGCTTGGCCTCGCACCTACAGAGCCACAGCCCTCATGTGAACCGACCAAATCATAAGAACGTAAGTACAAAAACAATCACCGGCGATCAAATTCCTCAGATTTAAGCTCCCATAATCCCGGTAGTCCGGAAATCACGAAGGATTTCAACCAACTCTCGACATACAAACCAAGATCGTAATGATTCAACACAACACATCACTCGTTACAACATTTCACAAGTAGCATTCGGATTACATCCATCAGAGTTCAAATAAAATATTACAAACCAAGTTTGAGTGTGCGGAAGCAACATAGTTTAGTACATAACTTCATAGTTTCAATTACGTTGCGGATCGAGTCATGTCCCACAAAAGCATTATCAGCACGAGAACTAGTAGAGACCGCGCCCAACGGTCTAGTCTTCATCCCCAAAGCAGGAGAAGGCGGTACTTGCAAAGAACCAAAGAAGAACCGGTCATCTGCAATGTGGGGGAAATAAACCCGAGTACGAGAAGGTACTCAAATTAGACTTACCCGACAAAAATCAGAAATAAAAGACACCAAGGATCATGCAAGGCTTTTCGTGGGCTAGCTTGACACATTTGCATAAAAGAGCTTATGAGCATAGTAACCAATTTAAACTTAGCATCAAGCTTATCATCATTTACCCGTCCACTAGATTAGCACCTGTATTAGAGCACTCACTTATTAGGAGCAAACAATATTAACCATAGCAGGTATAATAAGGTCACAACATCATATCATCATTTCCGAACCATTAAGTTATTAAGTGTATCTACATTGGAGATAAGCCCGTCAAGTTCTCACTAACCGGGAGAGACGGCGATTCAATCAATTACAACTCAGGTGAGGGGGTATTCCTAACTCTCACCTGCATACTTTGCAAGGGTAGCCGTGGGTCACCTTTGGAACATCTCAGAACCAAATTCGCTGGTTCGATCAACGCTGCACTCTCGGGATTACCCTTCCGCCAGACGATCAGGGACTTTTAAATCACCGCCTTGACTCACGCCTCGGCTCCCTTCCGAGGCGCACTTTATACTTATCGACTCCCGGCCCGAGGTGAGCTACTCGGCTTCGTGGTCGGTCTCCTGACCCGCCAACTAAGAGAGAGGCATGCGTTCAACATGAACAGAAAGGCTCCAAGAATCAGTCCTGTTTACGACACGGAGTCACTCGCAAACCGCAAGCCTCCGTCCGGTCTTCATTTCATATTAAGACCGGTTCTTTTCCACGATAGCAAATATAGCCAACCGTGCCACATGTATCTTCCTATATCTCGCAGTGACAGAAATCACCCGACTTCTACCGCGTTTAAGCGAGGCTAAGCACTACTCGAGCCTGAGCTACATAGGATTGTGGTAACAATATCTCGACAAGGAATAGGTAACCAATGCAGCAAGTGTTTGCATCCAACACCTAAACTTAATGCAACAATATATGTAATAATAATATCAGAATCGCAGTTCGGAAAATAGGAGGCTTAATATGCTCCGGGCTTGCCTTTCACGAAGTTGCAAGGACGGTGGTCGTGGCACTCAACGGCGACCTCGTCGCACTTCTCCGAAAGGTCGCTCCTCCCGAATCTCCGGCGTCATTGCTGCTTTGCTTCGCTCGGTTCCTCGAATTCCAGCAGGGGTTACTCCTTCCGGTACACCTATTGCATGCCGATGCACAAGATAAATATCATGAATGCATAAGGAATGATATGATGCTCATGATGAATGAATCACAATGGGTGTTTACGAAAACATCACCGACCCTCGCTTACTCGAGTAACTAGCTCTATTCAAATCACTTTAAGCATGTATCCAACTTAACTTAAATAACAAGAGCAACTTACCTAACTTGCATAACCTAAGATAAAGATGCTCATCTTCAGTTAAAGGCCTAACACCTAGGAACAGTACCATGAACTTAGAATAGTAAAGACATACTTGAAATAACAATTTAAAGCTTCATATGCAACAAGTAGTAACTTAATTTTATCATAACCAGAGTTTTATAAATCCAAATGACTTGCAAGAGGACATTCTGGAAAGCTTATGAAATTCTCTACAATTCATTTGTAAACATCAAGGCATGATTCTGAAGTTAACCAAATCAATTTCCAGTAGACCTAGAATCTGTCCGAATGACGGGGTTGCTAACTTAATTATTTAATGATGGTGCAAAAGCCCAATTTGACCAAACCAAGTTTACCAACTTGTTTTTCATATCTAAGAAACATCAGAAAGTATAGTGCTAGCTTCTAAATAAATTATTTAATATCCTTTTCCAATTTATTTAGTTAATTAGGTGATTTAAGCAATATATAGTAAAACTATTCATAAAAATCTACAAAATTACAGTAGCTATCTCATGCTGCACATAGACTACCATAAAATTCCAAAGCAATTGGACCAACATAACTTGTGTATCCAAAATAACAGATGCTATGTCTATTTCTAGCATAATTAGGAAACCTTATTAAAAAGTGTCAAGCAACAGATTTCCTATTTTTCCTAGCATCCTTCTAGCATAAGAATAGCACCCATAAAATTTCACCTTCACTGGATCTATAGAAAAATTATGAAAATTCACACAAGATCCATCTATTAATAAAAGGAAATTCTAAAACTTAAAAACTACACATGCACTAGCTCTAAAATTTTTACTAGAGCTTCACATCAGCAATAACAGACTGCCCACAAAATTTCATAATTTTTGGACCACAGAAACTCAAGATAAAATTCAAACAAGTTTGCATGCTTCTAAAAACACATTTCAAACTCCTATTTAATTCATCCAATTTTTCTAAAACAAGTGCTCATATAATATTTTTGTTAAATACTAGACATTATCATGAACTCAACACAATTGGAACCATAGCATTTGGATCTATATACTAGGAGCTACATATTTTTCAAGATGTACATAAATCTGTGAAATAAATAAATGAAATAAAATAGGAAAACAACTCAATACAATTTGGGCCAGCCCATGTGATTGCGGCTCATGAGCCACAATCATGACCCAAGGCACGACGGCGCGGCCCGAACTGGACTCCCGCCTCCGCGTCAGAGACTGACGAACGGGGCCCGCTCGTCAGCGAAGGAAACAGGGGAGGAGCGACGGCCGGTGGCTTAGTTCGCCGCCGGTGGCTTCTCCGGCGAACTCGACGGCACCGTCGTGTTCCCCACACACATGCGCATCTAGAGGACCCATCTATTGCAATGATTTCAGTGGCTAGAGGGGGGCGGCGACGAGCACGGGCGGGCAAGACGCATGCAGATGACGTCCGGCTCCGGCGAACTCGACGGCGACATGACCACTCTTGGTGACCCTACGAGCTTGGTGGTGTTCCTATGACCTAGCGCGAGTAGGGGAGGGGTGAAAGGGCGCGAGGACAATCGGCCGCGGAGCGCCAACTCCGCGAACTTCCGCCATGGCTACGGTGGAAGAACGGCGAATCACGCCTTACCGAGGCTCGATTGACCCGGTGAGAGGTGAAGGAGGTCACGAGAGAGGCTACAGCGGACGGGGCAACGCGTTTTGTGGTGGCGTGCACGCACGGCAGCTACGATGCTCGGTCGGCAATGGCGGGCGGCTTAGCTCTCGACGCCAAGCGTCAAGGTGGAGGGCGAGAAGATGTGAATCGGGCGGTGAGTGCGTCCGGACAGCGCGGGGTGGCTTCAAGGCGCGTCTGTGATGCTGTGGAGGCGCACGGCGCGCGCAGCCAAGCGACAAGAAGCCGGGCGACGAGAGTGTCCCCACGCGTCGATCGAAATCTGAAATTTGATCACCGTAGCTCTGATTCAGCGTTCCCTTCTAAGCCCCGACAATGATACTTTGACAAAGATTATTTCCTAATCAGAGTGATCTAGGCTATGCCGTAGTTAACAAAGTTGTTCATCAATCCTTGAACTACAACTCTTTCCACTGAAGCTCAAGCTGGTGTGGCTCGGTTCGGGAGATACACGGCTCCAAACATGGGTACACGAAACTGTACTGCACGTTAGGACTTAGAAAAATTTGCTGAGTATGAATCAGCATGTACTTCTGACTTGTGGGCCATGTTTGACCATGTTCTAGACCTTTTCATGAGTTGACCATAAAACAACTTTTGTTCCTTGATAAATTAGCTACAACTTTTGTAAAGAGTGCACAGCCATGCAAAGCCTCTAAGTTGGACTTTTTAAACAGTCAAACAGTGGCACTCTAGGGTCAATTCTAGTCAACCCTTCACTTGAGGGCATTTTGGTCATTTTGACCTACATGAACAATGTCCAAACAAGTAACCTAAGTGTAGTTAAGGTGTATCAGACCATAATCAACCACTCTACAAACTTGTTATACCACTTCTAAGGATCACATGGAATAAAGCGACTAGAACAAACAATTCACTCATACGTTGCAATGTAATGTTTCAGTAACAATGGCGATGATTACATAGATGATGCATATGTTTATGAAATGAAATGCACTTAGTGGAAGCCAAACACCGAGGGTGTTACAGCCCTCCCCCCTTAGAAAAAATCTCGTCCCGAGATTTGGAAAGCGTACCATTTAGTATAGAAAGTTGGATGATTTTCCTTTAAATAATCTTCCCGCTCCCCAAGTTGCATCCTGCTCACTATGATTACTCCAAACTCTTGTATAACTTAACCACTGTGGTATGCAGTCACTCTTTCTTGAGTATCCGAACTTGCACGGGCTTTTCCTCATAAGAAAGATCAGATTTCAAGTTGACTTTCCTTGTTGCTATTCTTTCCTCGAATACGAAGACACTTCTTCACCGGGACACATGGAATACTGGAAATATAGCTCCCATCTCACGGGGTAGATCGAGCTTATATGCTACTCTTCCACTTTTCTCGATAATGCGGTAGGGTCCAACATATCGAGGCTCAAGCTTCCTTTTAATTCCAAAACGCTTGACTCCTTTCATAGGGGATACCTTTAGATAAACATGATCACCTACTTCAAACTCAATAGGTTTCCTTCTCTTGTCAAAGATAGCTCTTTTGTCTAGCCTTGTCTGCGGCGGTCATATTCTTTTGTATAGTTCGGACTTGCTCTTGGCTTCTTTTACAAAGTCAATACCATAGAATCTTCTTTCCCCGGGTTCCACCCAGTTCAAAGGAGTTCTACACTTGCGCCATAAAGAGCTTCAAAAGGAGCCATTTTGATACTCTCTTGATAACCTGTTGTTATAAGAGAATTCAGCGAGAGGTAACCAGCCTTTCCCAAGAGCCTTTGCAAGAAATAAGACAAGCTCTAAGCATGTCCTCAAGAATTTGATTAACACGCCGATCATCACGATGTTTGCGGATGATAGGCGTAATCTGCGGATTAGATGAGTGCCAAGATTCTCATGTAAGCACTCCCAAAAGCGAGCCGTGGATCGAGGTCCTCTATCGAAACAATGGATTTGGGTACACCATGGAGACGTACCACTTGTTGAAAATAAATCTCAGCATAATTGTGAGGATGATAGGTAGACTTGACCGGAATAAAGTGAGCGGATTTAGTTAGACGATCTCGATAACCCGGATGGAATCACAACCCTTGTTGGTAGTGGGTAATCCAACAATAAAATCCATACTAATTTCTTCCCACTTCCAACCAGGAATAGAGAGTGGCTACAAAACCGGGCCTTATGTGAATAGCCTTGACTCTTGCAATGCTTATCACACCTTGCCACATAAGTCATGCGATTTCTTTCTTCATCTTTGTCCACCAATAATACAACTTGAGATCTTGATACATTTTACTACTACCAGGATGGATGGACAACTTAGAAGAATGGGCTTCACCATAATTTGATTTCTAAGTTCTTTATCTTTGGGTACCACAAGTCTATCATTAAACCAAAGAATTCCTTTGTCATCGACCTTAAAGTGTTTGGTCTCTTTCTCTTTCATTTTCCGTTTGATGTGAAACACACCCACATCAGTCTTTCCTCGAGTTCGATAATTCGACTTCTAAGAGAGCAATCCACAAGTGATATTGTGAAGTACTACGAGGATGAAGGAGGTGTGATGATGATGAAAGTCTTCACTAACTAAGGAATTGCAATGGCTTTTTCTCGCTTAAGGCATCAAGAACCACATTTGCTTTACCAGGATGGTAGTGCACTTGAAGGTTGTAGTCCTTGATCAATTCTAACCAAATACCGCTTGGCGCATGTTCAACTCGGGTTGAGTAAAAATGTACTTGAGGCTTTTATGATCAGTATAGATGTTGCACACATTACCCAGCAAGTAATGTCTCCAAATCTTCAGGGCATGAACAACTGCGGCTAACTCTAAGTCATGGGTAGGATAGTTGACTTCATGCTTTCGAAGTCGGGCGCCAAGCATAAGCAATTACTCGCCTTCCCGCATAAGAACACACCCCAAACCGGTGCCACATGCATCACAATAGACATCAAAAGGCTTTTCGATGTCGTTGTGCTAATACAGAGAGCAGAGGTTAGCAAGGTCCGCAAAGTGTGGAAAGCCTCTTCACACTTTGGAGTCCACACAAACTTCTCATCTTTCTGCAGTAGCCGAGTCATGGGCTTGGCGATTTTTGAGAAATCCGGGATAAAGCGACGATAATAGCCACCAACCCCGTAAAAACTTCGGACTTCAGGACCGTAGTAGGTGCCTTCCACTCAAGGACTTCTTGCACCTTCGTGAGGGTCAACCGAAATTCCATCACCGATAACACATGACCTAGAAAAGGTATCTTGTTCAACCGTAATTCACACTTGCTTTGAACTTAGCATAAAGTCGGGTTGTCACGCAAATCGAAGTTAAGACAATTCTCGGATGTTCAAAGATGCTCTTCTTCATTCTCGAGAATATACTAGGATGTCATCAATGAACACGACGACAAACTTGTCCAACTCTGGCATGAATACGTAATTCATCGTGTACATAAAGTGTGCTTGAGCATTTGTCAACCCAAAAGACATGACAAGGTACTCGAACAAACCATAACGGGTAGAGAAAGTCATCTTAGGTATATCTTCGGGACGAATTTTGATCCGATGGTAACCAGACCTCAAATCGATCTTGGAGAATACCCTAGCTTTAGAGAGCGATCAAATGTAATATCGATGCGAGGAAGAGGGTATTTGTTCTTGATGGTAACAAAGATTTAGGGGCGATAATCTACGCACATGCGCAAAGATTCGTCCTTCTTCTTCACAAAGATAGCCGGACAACCCCAAGGAGAAGAACTAGGCCGAATCAAACCTTTCTTCAATAGCTCATTCAATCTGACTCTTTAGTTCAGCCAACTCATTGGGCGGCATTCTATAGGGCCTTCGAGATATAGGAGCCGTGCTTTAATAAGTTCTATCTTGAATTCTACATCGCGTCCGGAGGTAATCCGGGCAAGTCATCGGGAAGACATCTAGAAACTCACGCACAACCGGTAGATCCTCAATGGCTTTGGCTAGGGTAGCATTGGTCAGACATTGTGAAGAGAGATATCACGAGGTAACCGCACTAGAAAACCCTTCTTATCCACAGATCCTCAACATTACCACACGGGTTGACGACGATCAAAGACTCCATTCCCACTCATCCACTTCATTCCTAGGATTATATCAATTCCTACCCCGGTAGCACTACAAGATCTGTAAGAAACTCTCGATCCCCAATTTCAAGCTTTACATCTTTTACTACTTGGTTAGTCATGATATTATTCCCAAAGAAAGACTAATACAATAACCACCCTTGACAATTGTAATCACATTCATCTTATGCTTAGATGCAAAAGTAGAACTCACAAAGGAATGTGAAGCACCCGAATCAAAGAGCACAACCTGCGGGTGATCATTAACAAGAAACTTACCAAATGTGACCACTTCACCAAAGGAAATTTCCACCAATGAGTGTAATGAACACGCCCGACGGACGCTTCCTTGAGCATTCTTGGGAGGGTGGGGACACCTATTTGCCCAATGACCAGTCTGGTTACAGCCCCAACACGGCCCGTTAGCTGGTGGGACATTGGAGCTGCCCCCGCCTGTAAGTATTCTTTGGCAAGGAAATTGTGTACCCCTTGCGAAAACCAGTTTTAGCTTGATTCTTCTTCTGAGGTGGGCGGTACCGGACATTAGCATTGGGTGGACGATACTGGGCCTTGGATATCATTGGTGCCTTAGACTGAGAAGCACCTGAATCAAAGTTTCTTTTGCGGTTCTTAGAAGCGGCATATATCTTATCATTGTTCTCTTGAGTCAGAGTGTCACTAATAAACTCATTGAAGGTGACACACTTGCGCTTCTCATTGACTTCATCAATTTAGGGAAAGTCCCTCTTGAAGCTAGCTATTCTCTTAGCGTCGTGATCGACAAACTCGTGAGCATACCTCGCCAAAGTTGTTGAATGCCCGGAGGTATTCATTGAGACTCTTGTTGCCTTGGGTGAGCTTCATAAACTCGGTATGCTTAATGGCCATGAGACCGGGAGGAATAAAGTGTCCTCTGAAAGTCTGCTGGCCCGACCCCAAACTATCTCGACGTTTGCAGGGAAGGTGGTCTTGTGATGTGTCCACCAGATGCCTGCAGGGCCTTGGAGCTGGTGTCCTGCATATGTGGCCTTCATACCCTCAGTCAAACGGAGCAATCCAAACCTTTGCTCTATCGTGCTCAACCATTCATCAGCTTGCAATGGTTCTTCTGCCTCACGAAAGACAGGAGGCTTTGTATCCATGAAGTCCTTAAAGTCTGCTTTGTCTTTGGTTTGGCTCGGGTCCTTGGCGGACATGACGATCCTCACGGTTAGCCATCCGATGCATAGCCTCCGCTAACATGCGCCCGACTTTCCACCACCATCGCGCATTAGCTCACCGGGTGTGGGCGGTGGCGGAGGTGGTTGTTCCTCATTTCCCATGCCACGACCATGACGAAGGTTATGATGAGCCATCTCAAAAATGTATAGCCAATGAGCACCGACGATGTGGAAATTTTTGTAGATGAATCGTATAATTATGCCCAACCGAGTCCATTGGAGGAATGCATTTAGATAATCAACAGAGAGGCACAATCATTCATCACAACCACACAACTCATCAAGCGCGTCCAATGGACACATAAATGCGATGAACTTAATCAACCACTCGATCCATAGACCGCAAAGACGGAATTTATCAAAGGCTCATATACGTGGAGCATAATACGTTCGATAGGTTACATCCAAGCCATAGTGGTCCCAAACTTACATCCAAAGATAACTTATGGTTCGATATTACATCCCAACGATTACTTATTCCAAAGCTACTCGTTCATGCATGAGGATCAACAAAAGACTAGCTCTTGCGCATTAGCTAAGTAGTAAGCTAAACTACGCGATCGTCCTCGAGTCGTTGTCAAGATCTCTCCTCCATCTTCATCACTAGCAGCTCCAACTCCTCATCTTCCTCCTCATCGTGGGAATGTCCTCGTGTCCATTGACCTCCATGTCATCATCACCTTCACCATGATGACACCCGTAACCCATCTCATCCTCGGGGAGACAGGAGAGGGTGAAGTTGATTGTGTAACAGTGAACCTCCTCATGGAGATTGTCATTGTACTCCTCAAAGAATTGCCACTTCTGTCGCTCTAGCTCTACCTGTCAGGCTCTCAACACATCCTCCTCGTGCAGAAGCTTCATTCCGTTGGTTCATCACGTGAATCAACATGCGTTCCAGCCATGGTGAGCAACTGTTAACCTCTGAACCTCAAGGGTCTCTTGGTCCCTTTCCTGAGTTACTTGCTCCAAGCGGTGCTGAGCCGCATTCCTCTCAGCAGTCACCCGAGCAAGCTCTGTCCTCAGCCTTTCCTCCTCAGTAGGCTCAGGACGGGGCTCACGAGGAGCTAAACGGTGACGCGGCGCCCTGCCTCCAGCGGACTTGCGAGCAGTGCGCTTCGTGCGCGCCATCTGTAGCAAAAGTTACAACATAAGGGGAGAATCATTTAAGGGATACGAAATTTAATTATCCGGGACAATCATATTTTAAAGGAGGGAGTAATGCAAGAAATGTCATGTATGCTTGAACATGATGCATGCACGATCCGTACGTCCTCACCATCCTAGAAAAATTTAAAGGCTAGCGAAATATACGGTGGCATACATACGTTCTCTCCTATACGGTAGCTAGTCGATCTACAACGATACGTTGTTAGTGTACCTGCAGAAAATTTCATTTCAGCCCAGTAATTTCCCACAATGCATAAAAGCAAGCAGTAACTAAATACTTTCATACATACATCCCCTGATGCACATACTCTAGTATCACAGCTACCCGTCAGAGATACCCACATTTAAGTACTCTCATAGATACATGATTGAACATGTAAATATGCGAGCAACCACAACTACTCTCCCCTAGACCGACGATTGGACGGTCATGCCCTCACAACTCCCACTTACCAGAGCGTAGAGGTATTTGATCCAAACATTACCACCCAAGCGGATGGCATCCATACAATAGCACGCCGTATGGACGACGAAAATGTAAACAAGCGAGGAACCCCAAGTTAGTACTTTAATAAGCCACCTAAGAGTCCTTATTTGGGCATAAGGGATATGACCACCGCAATACTTAGTATTTAATTTAGGATTTTCACAAATACTTTTGTTTTAAATACACAAATGACGTGTTTAGTGTCAAATCTTGCTCGATGCCACCGTAACCAAACCGACCAAATCATAAGAACGTAAGTACAAAAACAATCACCGGTTGATCAAATTCACATGCCTTAAGCTCCCATAATCCCGTAGAGTCCGGAAATCACGAAGGATTTCAACCAACTCTCGACATACAAACCAAGATCGTAATGATTCAACACAACACATCACTCGTTACAACATTTCACAAGTAGCATTCGGATTACATCCATCAGAGTTCAAATAAAATATTACAAACCAAGTTTGAGTGTGCGGAAGCAACATAGTTTAGTACATAACTTCATAGTTTCAATTACGTTGCCAGATCAGAGTCATGTCCCACAAAAGCATTATCAGGTACGAGAACTAGTAGAGACCGCGCCCAACGGTCTAGTCTTCATCCCCAGCAGGGAGAAGGCAGTACTTGCAGCAACCAAAGAAGAACTGGTCATCTGCAACAGGTGGGAAATAAACCCTGAGTACGAGAAGGTACTCAGCTAGACTTACCCGACAAAAATCAGAAATAAAAGACACCAAGGATCATGCAAGGCTTTTCAGGTGGGCTAGCTTGACACATTTGCATAAAAGAGCTTATGAGCATAGTAACCAATTTAAACTTAGCATCAAGCTTATCATCATTTACCCATCCACTAGATTAGCACCGTGTATTAGAGCACTCACTTATTAGGAGCAAACAATATTAACCATAGCAGTATAATAAGGTCACAACATCATATCATCATTTCCGAACCATTAAGTTATTAAGTGTATCTACATTGGAGATAAGCCCGTCAAGTTCTCACTAACCGGAGAGACGGCGATTCGAATCAATTACAACTCACCGAGGGGTATTCCTAACTCTCACCCCGCATACTTTGCAAGGGTAGCCGGGTGGGTCACCTTTGGAACATCTCAGAACCAAATTCATGGGTTCGATCAATACCAGCACTCTCGGGGATTACCTTCCGCCAGACGATCGGGACTTTTAAATCACCTGCCTTGGACTCACGCCTCGGCTCCTTCCGAGGCGCACTTTATACTTATCGACTCCCCGCCCGAGGTGAGCTACTCGGCTTCGTGGTCGGTCTCTGCACCCGCCAACTAAGAGAGAGGCATGCGTTCAACATGAACAGAAAGGCTCCAAGAATCAGTCCTGCGCACCGCAGACGGAGTCACTTTGCAAACCGCAAGCCTCGTCCGGTCTTCATTTCATATTAAGACCGGTTCTTTTCCACGATAGCAAATATAGCCAACCGTGCCACATGTATCTTCCTATATCTCGCAGTGACAGAAATCACCCGACTTCTACCGCGCGTTAAGCAGGGGCTAAGCACTACTCGAGCCCGAGCTACATAGGATTCGTGGTAACAATATCTCGGACAAGGAATAGGTAACCAATGCAAAAAGTGTTTGCATCCAACACCTAAACTTAATGCAACAATATATGTAATAATAATATCAGAATCGCAGTTCGGAAAATAGGAGGCTTAATATGCTCGGGGCTTGCCTTTCACGAAGTTGCAAGGACGGTGGTCGTGGCACTCAACGGCGACCTCGTCTCGCACTTCTCCAAGGTCTCCTCCTCCGAATCTCCGGCGTCCCATTGCTTTTCGCTCGCTTCGTTCCTCAATTCCAGCGAGGGTTACTCCTTCCGGTACACCTATTGCATGCCGATGCACAAGATAAATATCATGAATGCATAAGGAATGATATGATGCTCATGATGAATGAATCACAATGGGTGTTTACGAAAACATCACTGGACCCTCGTTTACCGAGTAACTAGCTCTATTCAAATCACTTTAAGCATGTATCCAACTTAACTTAAATAACAAGAGCAACTTACCTAACTTGCATAACCTAAGATAAAGATGCTCATCTTCAGTTAAAGGCCTAACACCTAGGAACAGTACCATGAACTTAGAATAGTAAAGACATACTTGAAATAACAGTTAAAGCTTCATATGCAACAAGTAGTAACTTAATTTTATCATAACCAGAGTTTTATAAATCCAAATGACTTGCAAGAGGACATTCTGGAAAGCTTATGAAATTCTCTACAATTCATTTGTAAACATCAAGGCATGATTCTGA
The DNA here is from genome assembly GCA_904845875.1 of Miscanthus lutarioriparius. Taxonomy (NCBI): domain Eukaryota; kingdom Viridiplantae; phylum Streptophyta; class Magnoliopsida; order Poales; family Poaceae; genus Miscanthus; species Miscanthus lutarioriparius. Next base: position 3,808 of record CAJGYO010000440.1, on the reverse strand, counting down.
AGTTAACCAAATCAATTTCCAGTAGACCTAGAATCTGTCCAGAATGACGGGGTTGCTAACTTAATTATTTAATGATGGTGCAAAAGCCCAATTTGACCAAACCAAGTTTACCAACTTGTTTTTCATATCTAAGAAACATCAGAAAGTATAGTGCTAGCTTCTAAATAAATTATTTAATATCCTTTTCCAATTTATTTAGTTAATTAGGTGATTTAAGCAATATATAGTAAAACTATTCATAAAAATCTACAAAAATTACAGTAGCTATCTCATGCTGCACATAGACTACCATAAAAATTCCAAAGCAATTGGACCAACATAACTTGCTGTATCCAAAATAACAGATGCTATGTCTATTTCTAGCATAATTAGGAAACCTTATTAAAAAGTGTCAAGCAACAGATTTCCTATTTTTCCTAGCATCCTTCTAGCATAAGAATAGCACCCATAAAATTTCACCTTCACTGGATCTATAGAAAAATTATGAAAATTCACACAAGATCCATCTATTAATAAAAGGAAATTCTAAAACTTAAAACTACACATGCACTAGCTCTAAAATTTTTTACTAGAGCTTCACATCAGCAATAACAGACTGCCCACAAAATTTCATAATTTTTGGACCACAGAAACTCAAGATAAAATTCAAACAAGTTTGCATGCTTCTAAAAACACATTTCAAACTCCTATTTAATTCATCCAATTTTTCTAAAACAAGTGCTCATATAATATTTTTGTTAAATACTAGACATTATCATGAACTCAACACAATTGGAACCATAGCATTTGGATCTATATACTAGGAGCTACATATTTTTCAAGATGTACATAAATGTGAAATAAATAAATGAAATAAAATAGGAAAACAACTTCGCCACAAATTGGGCCAAATTTGTCGTGAACGGCGGCTCATGAGCTACAATCATGACCCAAGACGCAGCCCTGCGCCTGAACTGACTCCCGCCTCAGCGTCGAGAGGCGAGCGAACGGGGCCCGCTGTCGGCAAGGAAACAGGGGGAGGGAGGCGCGGCGGGTGGCTTAGTTCGCCACGGTGGCTTCTCCGCGAACTCGACGGCACCGTCGTGTTCCCCACACACATGCGCATCTAGAGGACCCATCTATTGCAATGATTTCAGTGGCTAGAGGGGGCGGCGACGAAAGCACGGCGGCGCAAGACGGTCATGCACGTCCGGCTCGGCGAATCGACGGCGCATACCCTCCACTGGTGACCCTACGAGCTTCGGTGGTGTTCCTATGACCTAGCGCGTGGGGGGAGGGTGGAAAGGGCGCGAGGACAAGCGGCCGCGTGGAGCGCCAACTCCGCGAACTTCCGCCATGGCTACTGGTGGGGAAGAACGATTTAATACGCCTTACCGAGGCTCGATTGACCACCGAGAGGTGAAGGAGGTCACGGAGAGGCTACAAAGGGGACGGGGCAACGTTTTGCGGTGGCGGCACGCACGGCAGCCTACGATGCTCGGTCGGCAATGGCGGGCGGCTTAGCTCTCGACGCGGCAGCGTGCGGTGGAGGGCGAGAAGATGTGAACTGGGCGGTGAGTGCGTCGGACGGTAGCGCTGGTGGCTTCAAGGCGCGTCTGTGATGCCGGAGGCGCGCACGCGCGGCGTGGCAAGCGACAAGAAGCCGGCGACGAGTGTCCCCACGCGTCGACTGAAATCTGAAATTTGATCACCGTAGCTCCGATTCAGCGTTCCCTTCTAAGCTTTGACAAATGATACTTTGACAAAGATTATTTCCTAATCAGAGTGATCTAGGCTATGCCAGTAGTTAACAAAGTTGTTCATCAATCCTTGAACTACAACTCTTTCCACTGAAGCTCAAGCTGGTGTGGCTCGGTTCGAGATACACGGCTCCAAACATGGGTACACAAACTGTCTCGCACGTTAGGACTTAGAAAAATTTGCTGAGTATGAATCAGCATGTACTTCTGACTTGTGGGCCATGTTTGACCATGTTCTAGACCTTTTCATGAGTTGACCATAAAACAACTTTTGTTCCTTGATAAATTAGCTACAACTTTTGTAAAGAGTGCACAGCCATGCAAAGCCTCTAAGTTGGACTTTTTAAACAGTCAAACAGTGGCACTCTAGGGTCAATTCTAGTCAACCCTTCACTTGAGGGCATTTTGGTCATTTTGACCTACATGAACAATGTCCAAACAAGTAACCTAAGTGTAGTTAAGGTGTATCAGACCATAATCAACCACTCTACAAACTTGTTATACCACTTCTAAGGATCACATGGAATAAAGCGACTAGAACAAACAATTCACTCATACGTTGCAATGTAATGTTTCAGTAACAATGGCGATGATTACATAGATGATGCATATGTTTATGAAATGAAATGCACTTAGTGGAAGCCAAACACCGAGGGTGTTACAGCCCCCTACGACGTCATCACGCGATGACCCGCACGTCCCCCGGACTGGGCAGGGGTTACCCGTCACTATGCTATCCACCGTGCACATGGTTGACACCCATGCCTCACTGTGCTGCCAACTCCTGCTCCAAGGACAACGCAGCGTGGGGAGCCACGTCTGGGCTACTGTGGCCTCGGAATCAGTACCCAGGGCCAATAACTCCCCCCAAGGCCTCGACAGTTTGCTTCACGGGCTCGGCAGCCTGAGGGTCCATGACCACCGAGCCCCCCATGATGGCTCGGCCTCGGCATCTGCAGAGCCGCTGCTCCCTACGACGTCATTACACGGCGACCAGCACGTCGCCCGCCATGTCCTGCATCAAGCCGTACTGGAGCCCCACGACGCACAAGACCGAGTATGACCAGCATGTCACTTCCGCATGACCAGGACGGGGCCACTCCATCGACCATACCACAACAGTGGCCGACTACAGGGCTCGGACACGCCACCCCATTTACAGAAGCGCTATGTAGCACCCTGTGCACGGTCCCGGTCCTCCCTTAGAGTATAAAAGGGAGGGACTGGGGCCATTTCAGGAGGGAGGCCAGACAGACGAACACGCCGATAGAACCACGCACTCCTACGCTGCTTGGGAACAACGCCTCAAGCAGCCCGCACCACACTCGCCGAGACCTGGGGCTAGTTCCCTCTCTCACCTAGCTTGTAACCCCCTACTACGAGCACTCCGGTGCAAGGAATACAAGATCGATCTCTCGGACTGGACGTAGGGCCTCGATTGCCTGAACCAGTATAAACCTTGTGTCTCTTTGCGCCACCATCCGGGATTAGGGGCACGCAGCACAAATTCACTCGTTGGTTGAGGGACCCCGGTTCCAAAACACCGGCAGGTTAAGCGCGCCCAGTGGGGGCGCTGCGTGTCGCCTTCGTCATCCTAGCAAGTTCCGGATGGCGCACTACATACGACCATTGCGTCTTGGCACCATAGTTTGGTTGGGGAGCCTAGAGTTCATGTCTCTAGGGCATGAGTACGACATGGTGCTCCTCACCTCGAACCCCACCGTCCCGGCGACGGTCGTCGCGCCCGGCAGCCTAAGCGCGCAGCGCGGCGCCCGGCGCTCGCTCTCGCCACGCCGCCAGCACGACGCGAGCAAGGCCACCCCGACGCTACGCGAGCCTGTAGGCGACACGCCTCCCCCCGCCGATGTCCCACGACCAATTTGTTGGTGCAGGGGTCCCGGGTGAGGGACCTGGCTCGACCTGAGCCGGACGAAGGAAAATCGCCGGTGGCTTACGGCGATGCCCAGTCGTCTAACCCCGCTCCGCCACTCCCTGAAGAGCCGACCCCGGCGGGGCAGAATATGGAGACGGCCCGTCCCCCATACCCCTTTGGGTTGAGAAATGCCGCC